>JZKD02S0981147.1:780567-790765 GCA_000966675.3 Picea glauca | reverse complement strand
GACGGTGGCAATATGATGTGTAGTCGGTGGAAGTGGTGTAGGGAAGGTACCCATAAGGCTAGAATATTTCAACAAGCCAACACCAATGCTTTCATACGTGATCTTGTGGTCTCCCAAGAAAGGAATGTTGTTGGTAGCAAGAGCGCGAGCGTCAGTTGTGCAGAAATCTAACTGATCAACAGTGACAATTTTTCCCTAATGAGGAAATTGTACACATCAAAACACCGACGCGGCAATGACAGTCATAGCATAAAACCAACTTCTTCCAAGTAACAAGTTGTAATCGAGGGGAGCATCGACCACCTCGACATCAACAATGACAATTTTTCCACCCAACTGGATGGGTAGCGACTGTAAATGCCCATGGGGATGAAAACCTCACCCATCGAATGCGCGTAACATCATTGGGGATTTGTTAAGTGTGGGTGATTTTAAACTTTTCTAACATGCTAAAGACATGAAACAAGTTGAGGCTCCCTCATCCAGAATAGTTCGGTGGATTTGTTGATTGTGAACAACAACATCAACTTGGAAAGCAAGTTGGTGGGAGAGTCGAGATGTATAATTATCTAGGTTAAACATGATATGGGTGGATGACTCAGGATCAACAATGCCAATAGTGGCCAAGAGATTTCTATGTTGACTGGGGCAGTGCAGTAGAACTTCTAATGCAGACATAGCACACCATGCTTGAGCCAAATATTCAACAATGTTGTAGTTCTGGGTGGTAGGTGAACTAGGATTAAAGGTAGATTTACAGATAGTGCTCTTAGGAGGGCGTAAGATAGATTCAAACGTAGGTTTCTCAATCTGAACTGGTCCAGATGGAGGATTATTCGATGGAGGAATAACAGAGGACGGTGATGGATCTGGTAAAGTACCAGTACCATTAGTGACCTTTCCTTTGTCAGGGTTACCTGGTGTGTCGTATGTCTTAGAGAGAGTGGTCAAATTAATCCCATTAAACATATAAATATGTGCACTTGTCGAGGCCTCATCATGAGGATGGCTAGAACTGCCCCCAGGAGAGGGGGTTTGAGCAACCATGGATTGATGTTGTGGAAAAGGCTGAGTAGGCACAACGGGTTGTGAATTTCCCTAGAAAAGTTTGGCCACTTCATTGTGATGTGGATAGTTTCGAGTGTAGTGATCGTCACCACAAATGATACATGGGAATTTCAGTTTCCGTTGTGGTTTCTTTTTGGTAGCAGGTGTTTGATTTTTTGGTTGTTCATTGTTATTAGTATTTTTTGATTTATTTTTTGTCTTCTTCTTACCTCCATATTGTTGTGAAGGGGCAGATTGAACTGCATTCACCTCAGAGATATGAGTTTGGGGGGAGATAGAGGAGAGTGTGGTCGACTGGGAAGTAGATTGAGTTTTGATGGAACCGATAACACCGTTCGCATGAGATGAGGATAATGGCTTAGATGGATCGGTATTAGCTCGAGAAACATTTGGAAGCAAATCATACAAAGTACCAGATTGTGAATAAACCAAATCTAAGTACTGAGCCCAAGCAATGATTTCTTCCTCAGTGACTGTGCCACCCATAGCGACATTGTGAGCGATCGGGGGTAAAAGTGATTTAGTAAACCACTCCACCAATAATATGTCAAGAATGATTACTTTGATCATCCTTCTTCGTCATCTCCACTCATGAATATGGTCAGAGATATGCACAGAGTTAGTTTGACGAAGGGAGGTCAAGAGTTAAGTACCCATCTCATAGCGAATAGGTAGTTGAAAGTGCGTGAGGAAAGACATGGCAAGGGATTTGAAATCATGAAAATAGTCACGCGGTAGTTCAATATACCACTTTGTTGCTGAGCTCGTAAGTTTTCGCTGGAAAAGATGAAAACATATAGAATCATCCACGAGGGATTTTGATGAACACCACAAATGGAAAGTCATCACATGGTTATTTGGATCTTCTCCAGATTTTCCGTCAAATTTCGGAATATCATAAGGAAGTTTAGCTGGAATAACTGGCCAAACCGGTGAATGAAAAATAGGATCATTGGTTAATCGAGACAAGTATGGGAGATCTAGAGTTGCAAGGAAAGGTAGCTGTCAGTTAATTTGTGGATGATACTGGTGTGGCATAGGAACACTAGTGGGACCATAAACTGGGTTAGGTGGATAATTGTAACTAGTAGGTCCTCCTACATACGGTTGTTGCTGACCATGATAAGTAGGATTAGATGATGGCTGAGAAACATTTGCATAAACCAGTGGGTTCTGAGCATTATAAGCCAGGTGATTTTCTTGCCCAGAAAGAGGATGAACATTGTTCCCTTGAGGAGGGTAAGGATTAGATCCTGGAGGTGGATACATATTAACCCATGGGGAGGATAAGGTAGTTGTCCCTGAGGACTCTAGGTGGTGTTTGGGATGCTGCCCGGATAAGGTTGTCCATAAGACGGTCTAGAAGGAACATGATTTGATAATCCTCCTTGTGGGTTATGATATGAGTGCCCCCCAACATGGGGTTGGGTAAATTTGATTTCAGAAGATACTCCCCAGGATTGTGAAGGGTTTCTAGCAGACGAAGGTTGCCCCCCTACCAGTGGTGGATTAACAACCGAGATATGAATGGAAAAGGGAGGTTTCCCACTGGGAAGAACATGAAAAGGGGGTTGTCCCCTAGGAGGAGTTGGCCCACAATAGGATGGTGGTCTTCTAAGAGGGATAGATCCGCTAGATGGTGGTTTCCCTCTAGTCGATTGTATTTGGCTGGAAAGGGTCTGCATTCTCGGGTGAAAAGATGTTCCAGCAGGATCATGCAGAACATGTGGAGCTGTAGAGTGAAAGTTTATAAAAGTGGGGGTAGGGATCGAAGTGCCTTGGGAATGAGTAGACTTAATGAATCCAACATTAGGATGGACTTATGCTGATGTAATAGTAGATTTAATGACCTGATCAATGGGGTGATTCATAATTTGACTAGATGGCCCAGTTTCAACAGGAGGGTCATGAGGATTAAAGGGTTGTAAAAAGGATTCAAAATGATCATAGAGATCGTGTCCTAATGAAGTCCTCCACATAGAACGAGAAAGTGTGGGATTTGTATCTACTGCAGTGGTAGGATGAAAAAGAGTCCTATACTCATCACCAAAGGTTGGTTCTGTGGATCCCATATATGTGTTAGTAAAATCTATCACAGGTAACTGTGGGACCTCTTCGTCTATGACGTTCCCAAGAGAGTCTAAACGAAGCAAAAGTGGTTCGAGAGGAATTATCGACACAGACATAGTGCGAGGAGTGGGATTTTCAACCATAACCAAAGCGCCTTCTGGGTTGTCTAACAGAGGAGTAACAACACTCCCAGCATCAGATTGATTTTCTACCTCTCCATGGTAGTTGTCTTCTGGAGGGTTAGGAGGTAAGGGTTGGTAGGCTTCCGGAGGCATCCCTTGCATCCTACATGATTGGCTAAGACATTTATCATCTACAGGCCCAATTTTGGAGAATAACAGTACACGAAAATCTAGGTTCAACTAACAAAAAGACACAACATATGCTAATAAAATCTAGGAATCAAAACCAAGCAAACAAGACTTCTTTCAATGATCATACTAGTTGGTGATGAAATCCAACGTTACGTGATCAAGTCAAGAAGGGGCTACGATATGGTGGAACAGTTACAATAGAAACCTGCTTAACGGACTTTTGCCTTGGTGCAAGCTTCCATGCAGTAATTATGGATTTACCCTCCAAGGAGCCCGAGTGAGTTTGACCAATGTCTGTTCCAGGTATAGTGAGACTTCCCTTCACCATCACCTTGTGCAAGTACCTAAATATTATGGCAACTGAGGACACCAACTCGCAGTCATCCCCTGGGCAGGTACAATCGACAATCCGATCCAAACGTATGGGCAGGATAACAAGTCTGAAATCAACTCGAGAGGTTCCCACACATAATCACGGGTATACCCTCAAGTGACCCCCAATATATGATCCGACCATTACAAACAGTTGAACCACGGAGGGATAATCTTCATAACTCACCTGAATGCAACCTTGTGCGTAAGCCCTGTGTGAGAGGGGGATCCAAGAAAGCCTATACGACAATTGGATTTGACTCTCCCTATCTCTAGATGCTAATGTTTGTTTTGAAAACTTTGGAGAGTTGTACTCACAACCTAATCCAAAGTGCTAATCCTAGTCTAATGTTGGTGGAAGATACTAAAAAAAAATGTTCTAGATAATTTTTAATTAGCGTTGATTTTACAGTTGTTCTTTACTCAAAGGGTGTATGATAATGAAACTGATGGTATGATGACTCAATTCCCAAAAATGCACAAGAAAATGATAAGAAACCCTTTCTTTCAATGAATTCCTATTTAAGGGAAAGAGAAAGAGTTGTTTTCACTATCAAACACTAATATGCAATGTCCTCAATCAATTTGTTCTCAATCAAATCCAATGTAATGCTAAAAAATTTCAGAAATGTCTTTTGATATCCAAACCAATCACTAAAATCTGTCCTTTTTCTTTTATGTGAATGATAATTAGACGCAAAACTTCTAAATGTCAACCAAACTTCAGGATTAAACAATAAGAATCAAACCTCACATAAAACAAAAATACACTCTCGTTGTGAATAAACAACAAGGACAAAGATAACCAAATTTGCAAACAAGAACCAAAAAACCTAAAAAAAAGAGAAATTCTAGAAAACTGACCTCAAAGATCAAATGAAAATGTTCACAGACCTTTGTATTTCCTCACAAAATATTCCACTCAGTTAGATAAAGGAGAAGAAAACAACAAGTTAACTCTAGGTCAGCAAAGGCAAAGAGTGACTTCAAGGAAAGGAAAGAAAATGTCAAATTCCCAAACAAGAAGAGATCAATCCTTAGAAAATAGGGTGTTGAAGGCCAATACCAATATAGATTGAGAGTATGAGACCCTGAGCAAAAGCAAAAGGCAAAAAATGAACTCAGAAACTGAAACCTAGAGGAATTTTCACTGAAAGTGGGGTAGCGCTCTGGTGTAAGGGGCACCTGAGCGTTCCAACACTCTGTGTAAGACCACTAGGGAGTTTTGGCACTCTGATAACAAGGGTAGGGGAGTGCTCTGCTTCAAAAGCTCAGAAAAATGCCTAGAAACTAAAAAAATCAAGCAAATTCAGTCAATCAGGGTGATCATGATGAAATAAAGAGGTAATCAAACAAATCTAAGAATCAAAAAGAAAATACAGAGAAGGTCAAATGAGTGGGCAAAGGGCCAAAACAAGATCTGGGAATGGAAACAAAAATCAGAGCTCCTCCCTAGTGTAGTCGCCAATTTCTGTTGTAGGTGAATCCCCTTACAAACAAGCAGATTCCCTCTCGGTCTCTAGACTCCTAAGGCCAAGATAGAAAAGTGCTTAACATGGGCACTTACATCCTTTTATATCTAATCAAGCTAACATACGAAGGAGAAGAAGAAAGATATGTACCTTATTAGCGACATTTGTCTTTGCAAAGTCCAGGCTGAGCTTCGATCCTGAGATCCTTGATAGGTCCTGTAGAACAAACAAATATACAATGGATCATAAGTTAGGACCATAAGTTTGGTATCACTTATAGGTTCATAAGTTTAGTATCAATCTCTAGTCTCCACTGTTTTGTACGTTGCCTATGAGATCATAGGTTTCATACCTCCAATATTTTTCATGTTACCTTTCACCATGAGAAGGCCTCCTTATATAACCTTGGAGAGGCCCAACCACTTGAGAGATATTTGGGATAAGTTGAGGATTCCTCTCCTTCAGTTGAGGATCCTCCCTAAGATCATGCCTTGATCCAAGATTTGAACCCAACTACCTTCAGAAATTGAGGGATTCTTCCCTGATTTGTCTTAACAAACCCAAAACTTGCTCAGAAAAGGGTAGCGCTCCCCCAAAAGGGTGCATAGAGTGGTCAAACACTCCCCCAAAGAGGCCCAGGGAGTGCTATCACTCCTTGGTAGGGGAGCACTCCTCTCCAAAATCCATTTTTTAGTGGTTCTTTCAGTGGTAAAAGGTTTGTACTCCCTGTCAACTGATTTCTCTTCTTCAAAACTAGTCTTTGAGGTGTCTTAAGTGTCCTTATGATGTCGTTAGAGGCATGACATAGGCAATATGGAAGTATGATTTTTGTGACACTTGCAACACTTGTGGTCAAGATGCAACACTTGCGAACAAGATGTGACACTTACAACACTGGTAATGATGACACTTGCGACATTATTGAAGTGAGTAATTTTGAGGTGTAACAGAAGCCCTTCTCACACAAGGGTCAAACTTGAGGTCACATTGATATTGGCATAGTTACTCACCCTGCTTTGTTGGTCTCAATGTAGATATTGCATGTATTATGGGGGTCGCTTGAAGGTATACCCACAATGATGAGTGGAAGCCTCTCAAGTTGATTTCGGGCTAGATACCCTGCCCTTGCGCGTGGATCAGATTGTCGACTGTTTCCTGAGGCATCATTGTTGTTCTTGGTAGCCTTAGTTGCCTATATTCTAAGGGTCTTACATGAGGTGACTATGGAGGCGAAAGTCTTCATGGTACCTGTAATCGACATTGGCCAGACTCACTTGGGCTCCTTGGAGGGTATACCCACGATTATGTGTGGGAGCTTGCACCAGGGTGTAAGTCCATTAAGTAGGTCATCAATGTAAATTTTCCACCCGCTCTATCCTAGCCCCTTCTTGTCTTGACTTCATGACGTTGAATTTCATCACCAACTAGTGACTTCAAAATAAGAAGGTTTTGTTTTCTTGGTTTGATTCCTATATTTTATTAGGGAGTGTTGTTCGTTTCTATAGTTGGCCATAGATTTTTTCCATAAAATATTTGGTTCAACCAACATTGACCCTCCACGTCGTTCACATAGGATGCAAGGAATACCTCCAAAAGATCCAGAAGTTTCCCAACCCTTTCTTCCTAACCCACCGGAGGTCTCTCCTCAACAGAGTGAGGTCCAGGACAACATACCATCCAAAGCGAAAATAATTGACTCTTTAGACAATTTCTGAATTGTTTTCGATTCTCTAGATGCTTTCCGAATACTTCCTGGATACGAGAGACATATTCTTCGACTGAATTCCTCCGAAGAACTTGTTGTTGACACTTCTGGAATACCAACCAAACCTCTTACCAGCCCAGAAAACAAGGATCCCTTTTGGACCACTAACATATTTCGAACCCCAGCTACAGTGTGGGACCTTTACAGCTCGGGGGCAGGTGTTGATATACTTGTCGTCTCTGAACTGCCCGAGATGTCTCCTACCTACATGATACCTCTAGATCACTTTGCTAGCACAAATTGTTATCTTTTTGTTGGTTCAGACATGCAGTCCGTTGGTACTAGCTCGACCATTCCTCTTTAGATGGCCCATTCCATAATGGTCCCACACGCTATGACTATTCCCACTGGGAATACGGTGGTTACCAAAGCTCCCATTGGTACACCACTTTCATCTAGACATATCTCGTCTCTTCCTCATGGGTACAATTCTTTAAATACTTCTATCCCCATTCCTACCCAAGTTCCGTCTGAAGCTTCTGGAGTTTTTACTCCTCCTGGATATAATGTTGCTTCTGGTTTCATTCCGACACCTTCCCAGGTCCCCTCCGGAGGGTCTTATCCACATTTCATGGGAGGATTTGGCCCCAGTGGCTCCAATCCAATTGAAGTATCTACTCCATCATTCACTTCTGGTTATTATATTCCTGTTGGAGGACAATATAACACTGGGGGGAAAACTCAATTTGGAGGTCACACCCAAATTGGAACACCACCCATGCTTGGAGGACAACCCCCGCTTGGAGTTTATACCCCACCTTATGGACAGAAAATTCCAGGATCATTAGCCCACTATTGGAACCTTCTCATACAAGGAAATACACATTCATATGGGGGGAAACAACCTTAAGTTATCTCTTTCATACCCCCTAGTTCGGGCCAGTCATATCTTGGTTCTTCCAATCCCATTTGGGGTTCAAACGTTCAATCTAGTGTCCCTTTCCAAGGGAACATCCCTAATCAGTACAAACCTATGGGATACATGCCTCCACACTCACGTCTGAATATGTTAGGACCTTCGCCTCACATGCAAACTTCTTACGGTCCTACTGGTATACCAACGAGACTCCCTCCCCAAAGTCACCAATACCCTCACATGAATAGACAATTACCCTTTTTAGCCACTTTGGATCTACCTCACTTGTCTAGAATATTGAATGAACCCATCCTGCATTCTCCCCATTGGCCCATTATACTGACCAAGCTACCATCCGACATTCCAAAAATTGATGGTAAACCAGGAGAATATCCAAACAACCATGTCATGACTTTTCACCTTTGGTGTTCGTCCAACTCTTTGATGGATGATTCCATTCGGTTACGACTCTTCCAACGAACTCTTATGGGTTCAGCTACAAAGTGGTATATAGAATTACCACGAGGCTTCTTCACCAACTTTAATAACCTATCCATGGATTTCCTCACACATTACCAATTGCCCATATGTTATGAAATAGGAACTGAGAGTTTGAGTTCCTTCAAGCAGAATTCGACCACTCATATCTTCGATCACATCCATGACTAGAGAAGAAGACGACGTTTGATCAAAATCGATCTTCCTGATCAATTATTGGAAGAATGGTTCACGAAATCATTCATGAATAAAATCTCTCATGACATTGCCATGGGTGGAGTTGTCGCAAAAGAACAGGTGATCAGTCGCGCTCAATACCTCGATCTTGTTTATTCACAAATGGGTACTCTTTATGACTTGCTCCTTGATGCTCCTCGTCCTTATACCATCGCTACCTCAACTACCCTTGCTGCTTCTCATGCAGCTAATGGTGTGACTGGCACCTTCCATGCTTAACCTCAATCTACACAAGCCTCTCCCACCAATCCCAAATCTACTGTTTCTAATGTTCAAAATGCTCTGACTCCTACTCCTTCCACCGACAAAACTTCGGAGGTTAACTCTGTTCAATCTACCCCTGCTGGAAAAAATAAATCTAAAAAAGGAAAGGGTAAGAATAAGGAGGATAAAAATAATCCGCAATATGAGAAAGCCAAAATGCAACCTGCTAATGACAAGGATAAGCGCAAACCCCGATACCCTTTCCTTTTCTGTGGTGATGATCACTACACGAAAGATTGTCCAAGACATGCTGAGGTTACTAAGTTCCTTCAGGGGACCGCAAAGCCTCCCACACCGGTCATTTTGTCCCAACCTTTCCCTTCTCAACAATAGGCCCAATTGGTCATTCATGACCAACCCTCTCCTTCCAACACTTCCTATGTCCTTATGTGTACTGGTGATTCAAAAAAAAATGACGTTACACTTACTACTTGGGCCAAAGATTACTCTTCCTCAAAGGATAAAGTTGACGATATACCACCTTCGTTGGTTCAACCTCCCCCCTCAACTTCACCTCCTAATGGTCCTCTTCATCTCAAATGACCGACTTCCGATACAGTGCTTCACCCCCCTCCAAAGGGTGTTGTTCAAAAGTCTGCCTTTAATCCTCATGCGCATGCTACTTAGAACTAAGGCTCCCCCCTCAGCTAGCATTTCAGATACAAGTTGTTGTCGCAGACAAGAACATCTGTAGAACCGTTATTGACGAGGGTGCCTCAAAGTGTGTAATGTTTTTTGCCTGTTGGAAAGCCATTGGCTCTCCTCCCCTCACTGAATCAAACAATACACTTAAGGCTTTCAATGGCTCTGGCTTTAATCCCTACGATGTACTTCCCTCGTTGTCTATTACATTGGAAGGAAAATCGGTCAACGTCGAAGTTGAGGTCTTTGATGCACCTCTCGATTATAACCTCCTACTTGGCCATAGTTGGATTGATTCCATGCGCGTAGTTGTGTCTACCCTTTTTCGTGTAGTACGATTTCATACCCAGGGAAAATTCATTACTATAGACCAGCTGGCATTTTTCAATTTTGATTCCTGTACTAGCAACGTACCCTTTATTTCGAAGACACCTCTTGGGTATGAGAATGTTGGGGTGGGTCTACTAAAAGATTCAACTTTGATGGGTACATTCCCAATCCCACCACTTGATATTCCACCTCATTTGTGTAAATTCTAACCTTGTACAATATCTACTGCAAACTGATATTCAGAAAAGAACAGAAAAGATACAATGGCAAATACAAACATTACACAGAGATTTTTCACCTAGAAACCCAA
>JZKD02S0981147.1:756759-780517 GCA_000966675.3 Picea glauca | reverse complement strand
ATTGTGTTACATTGTTTACAATACAATATACATATAGGAGCCAGTGGCATCCAAAACCCTAACCCAATGACCTGGATTAGTCCAAAATCCTAATTCCTTAACCGAAAATAGAAAACCATCGGCAAAAAACCATGTGCCGAAAAACCACCTAATATCATGTGGTCCCGGAAATATGTCGGCCCGAAAAAAAAAAATCAGGGGTGCTTCCAAAACTCGTAAGCTCGTTTTTCCAAAACTCGTCTAACGATATAAGGACCTCGCCACATGGCTTCGAATTTTCCAACTCCTGGCATATCTCGATCTTGTTCGTAGAGGAGAACCAAATCTCCTTCGGAGAAAACGCGAGGCTTGACATGTTTGTCGTATTGAGCCTTGACACGTTTCTTCTGGGCTTCTATGACTAGGGTAGCATTGCGTCGAGTTTCATCTAATCACATAAGATACAATAGACGTTCTTCCTCAGCAAAAGTGTTTGGTAGGAGTTCAACAGCTAGTTTTAAAGAGGGTATCTCGCATTCGATCGAGAGAATGGCTTCCAAATCATAGATTAACTGGAAAGGTGTAAACCCAGTAGCGGACTTAACGGATGTCCTGTAAGCCCACAATGATGAAAACAACATTGTGTGCCAACTTGTTTTGTGGATCCCTATCATTCGTCGAAGCATAGTTATGAGAACTTTGTTAATCGATTTGACTTGGCCATTGGCTTGTGGGTAATAGGGCGTTGAGTTTTCGTGGCGAAGAACCAACTTTTCAGTGAGTTCGGACATCATGAAGTTTCTAAAGTGGCTACTGTGATCAGTGAGGATAGACTGAGGAACACCAAAATGAGCTATGATGTGATTAAAAATGAATAATGTTGCGGTCTTTCCAGTGTTGTCAAATGTTGGCATCGCCTCGACCCATTTCATAAAATAATCTATGGCTACAATAATGTATCCATGCCCCCCGGCCAAGTGGGGGTGACATGTCATGAAATCGATGCCCCATTTAGCAAAGGGACCAATGGAGACCACAGGGTGAAGAGGAGCGGGATGTGACCGTATCTTATGATTATAGTTCTGGAAAGCGTTGCATTTTTCGATGACGATTATGCAATCGTTAAATAAAGAAGGCCAAAAATACCCTACTCGTAAGATCTTCTGGGCAGTAGCATACCCAGACATATGGCCACCATAGGCTCCAGAATGGCAGTCATTTAAGGCTTTCTCGGCTTTGTCGAACGTGAGGCAGCGTCGAAAAAATGAGTCAATCCCGCGGCGATAAAGAGTATTCCCAAGGATAATATATTGACAGGCTTGGTAGCGTATTCAACACCGGTCAGTACTGGACAAATTAGGCTGAAAAGTATGGGTTTGGAGATATATGATGATATCGCCATACCAAAGATCATCAGAACTAATGAAGAAAAGGGATTCATCAGGTAATGAATCAGCTGCTACATTTTCCGTTTCAGAGTGGGGAAAGTCCCATATCAACTCGACAAACACTAAGGACTTCTTGGACTTGGCTCATTCGAATTCCAAGTCAAACTCCTGGAGTATAACTATCCATTTGGAGTATTTTCCCCCTAGCAATTGACGTCTGAGAATGTGTTGCATAGGGTTGCAGTTAGAAATCACTTTAGTCTTGCGAGAGAGGATATAGAGCCAGAAACGTTGAACTGCTTGGACGGCTGCCACGGCCAGTTTTTCAACATGTAAATACTTGGTTTCAGTAGGTGTTAGACTTCGACTCAAGTAATAGATAATATGCTCGTCATGAGAATCATCCTCTTGGACGAGAACCATAGCAATGGTGTAATCTGAGGCTGTGAGGTAGAGGAAATAATCGCGACTGTAATCGGGGGGGAAGAGAAGCGGAGCACGTGTCAGGGACGATATCAAAGCTTCGAAGTCTTTGTTTGTGATGGTATCCCATACGAACTCAGAACCCTTTTTGAGGAGTCGCGTAAATCCACAAGTTATCTCGGCGTATTTCGGGATGAAATGATGAAGAAAGTTTGCTTTCCCTTGCAAACTTTGTAACTGACGAAGTGTAGAAGGAGGAAAGAGATTAATAATTGCCTTGACCTTTAAAGGATCTACCCTGATGCCTTGACGTGAAACAATAAATCCTAGAAGTCAGTCGGATTCCATGCAGAAAACACACTTGTGAGGATTCAAGCGTATATGGTAAAACCGACAGCGGACGAAAATGGCTCGAAGGTGGATTGGATGATCGACTCGGTGCATGGAATGAGCGGGTAAGTCGTCAAGATATGGTTGCACGATGTGCTTGATATCATGGAAGGCATAAGACATAGCGCGTTGAAAAGTTGCGCCAACGTTCTTGAGACCGAAAGGAAGTTTCCGATAGGCGAAAGTGCCCCAAGGACAAATAAAAGTCGTCTTGTGTTGATCCTCAGAAACAATATTGATTTGATTATATTCGGAGAAACCATCCATCAGAGAGAAGATTTCACTTCTGGCACAATCATCGACAATCTGATCGATGAAGGGGGTAGGAAAGTTGTCCATAGGACAAGCTTTGTTGATATCCCTATAATCAACACATACGCAGATTGTGCCTTATTTCTTGTCGATCGGGACAAGATTGGAAACCCAGTCAGTGAGGGCCACCGGGTAAATAAAGCTGGCTTTGAGAAGTTTCTCGACTTCAAGCTTGATAGCAGCCACTTTACATGGGTGAACTGGACGAAGGCATTTCCAGATGGGTTTAGTGTCTGGGTATGTCTTGATCTCATGTATCACAATGTCGGGGTCGATACCCGACATTTCTTCATAGCTCCAGGCGAAGACGTCACGGAACTCTTTGAAAAGTGACGTGTAGGTGACAATTTTGTCAGGGGAACATGAAGCTCTGATATGCACATTTTCGACAATTCCAGGTTTGATGGATATATCGAGAGGAATAGTGGGTGATATATTGCTTAGGTTCCCTTCGAAAAACACATCGTGTGTGGACTCAGGAACGGTTGAAATGACGACAACGATCGATGGGGTTGAGATCCATTGGTAGTTATCGAGGGTATGTTGCTCCAGGAAGAGGATGGAACGGTGATGTCCATCATCCCAAGGGGTGTCTTCCATGACAAACATGATTATCTCGTCTGTGGGGAAAATGACACGGAAAAGGTCTGGAGATAACTCACCAAGAGAAGGGGTCGAAGGGGTTTCCGATTGAATGGCCTGATAGGCATATTCGACCGGACTTAACGACATTTTGTCACCGTAACGAAGATGATCACGAGGGTCAGGTACCATCCATGGGTCATGAGATGCAAAGGTTCCATGAATCGAGGTGGAGATCATGTTGATTGAAGCAACGGACGAGTGTGGAACATCGGGCGGTGGAATGGGGAAAGTACCCATTAACGAAGAGTCTTTGAGAAGACCCACACCGACGTTCTCGTAACCGGGAGGGGTTTTGGCGATGAACGGTATGTTTCCAGTACGTGTATTTGAGTTAAAGAAGGTTAATTGGTCGACGGTGATGACCCTTCCTTGATGTGGGAAATGTACAACACGAAAAAGAGTCGACACAACTGTGCGCATGGAATCGATCCAGCTACGACCAAGCATAATATTGTAATCGAGAGGAGCGTCAAAGACTTCCACTTCGACTTGGACCATTTTGCCTTCTAGCGTGATTGGTAACAAAGGAAGAACACCGTAAGGCTTAAAACCAGAGCCATTAAAGGATTCAGTCAAAGAGGGAGAGCCGATGGCTTTCCAGCAGGCAATAGACATGACACACGTCGAGGCACCCTCGTCAATAACGGTTCTACAAATGCTTTTGTCAGAGACAATCACTTGGATTTAGAATGCGAGTTGGGGGGGTAACCTTGGAATGTGATCTTCCAAGTCAAAAATTATTAAATTTGTGTCTGTCGGGTCGATTCCATCGATAGCTTTCAACAGTGCCTTCCGTTGTGTGGGAAAACTTTGAAGGACTTCGAGGGCTGACATCGCAGAAGGTGCTTGGGCTAGATCTTGAACAATGTTGTAGTTCTCAGCATCATGAGCATGAGGATTGAAAGTTGAATTCCGAACGATGCCCTTTGGAGGGGGTCGAAGAACTGTGTCAAGGCTCGATCGTTCGAGATGAAGAGGACCATTGGTAGGTGGAATCGTAGGAGAGAGTTGTACCAATGAAGGAGGTAGATCATCAACCTTATCTTTAGAGGGAGAATAATCTTTGGCTCGAATGGTGAGTGCAATGTCATTCTTCTTTGAATCACCAGTACACATCAATACATAGGACGTAGTAGAAGGGGAAGGTTGGTCATGAATGATCAATTGGGCCTGTTGTTGAGAGGGGAAGGGTTGGGACAAAACGGCCAGAGCAGGTGGTTTCGGGGCTCCTTGAAGGAACTTAGTGACCTTGGTGTGTCGTGGACAATCCTTCGTGTAGTGATCATTACCACAGATAAAACAAGGGTATCGAGGTGTGCGCTTATCCCTATCATCAACAGGAGGAGTTTTGGTTTTCTCTGCTTGAAAAGTATTTTTTTCCTCCTTATTCTTACCCTTTCCTTTTCTGGATTTGTTTTTACCGACTGGGGTAGATTGAACTGCATTTACCTCAGAAGTCTTGTCAGTGGAAGGGGTAGGAGACAGAGCATTTTGAACATTAGAAGAAGCAGGTTTGGGGTTGGTGCTTGAGGCAGAATGTGGTTGGGCATGGAAAGTGCCAATCACATCGTCGGATGCATGAGAAACAACTGGAGTAGTTGAAGTGGCGGAAGTGGAAGGACGAGGTGCATCAGGGAGTAAGTTGTAAGGGGTACCTGTTTGTGAGTAAATGAGGTCAAGATATTGAGCATGACCTATGGCCTATTCTTCTGTGACAACTCCACCCATGGCGATGTCAGGAGCAATGTCGTTCACAAATGATTTTGTGAACCACTCTGCCAGCAACTGATCGAGAAGTTCGAGTTTGATGAGACGTCATCTCCGTCGCCACTCATGGATGTGATCGGATATATGAGTGGCTTTGGTTTGTTTGAAAGAACTCAAAATCTCGGACCTCGTTTCATAACGGATCGGTAACTGGTAGTGGGTGAGAAAATACATAGCTAGGGTGTTGAAGTCGGCGAAGAAACCTCGTGGTAATTCTATATACCACTTTGCGGCAGAACCCGTGAGAGTTCTTTGAAAAAGACGTAAACGAATAGAGTCATCCATTAAGGAGTTGGATGAGCACCAGAGGTGAAAAGTCATGACGTGATTGTTCGGGTCCTCTTCCGCTTTTCCATCGAATTTAGGGATGTCCGATGGTATCTTGGATGGTATAGCGGGCCATTGGGGAGAGTGACGAATTGGATCATTTAAAATCCTTGACAGATCTGGGAGATCCAAAGTGGCCAAGAAGGGTAATTGTCTATTCATATGCGAGTACTGGCAGCTTTGAGGAGGGAGCCCAGTTGGCAAACCAGTGGGACCATAAGCAGTCTACATATAATGTGAAGACCCAGGCAGATTCAGTGGTTGTTGTGGAGGAAGGTAGTTCATGAGATTGTATCCTTGAATAGGGACGTGAGTTTGAGCATTTGAACCCCAAATAGGATTGGACGTACCTGGATATGGTTGGCCTATACTAGGGGGTATAACAGATGTAATTGGAAGCTATTGCCCCCCAGTCGATTGAGGATTATGTTGTATCAGATGGTTCCAATACTGGGCCAAGGATGGAGGTATGTTTTGTCCGTAGGGTGGGGTCAGTGGGGGTTGTCCGCCAATCGGTGGTTGCGTTCCAATTGGGGGTTGTGTTCCAATTGGGATTTTCGTTCCAATAGGAATTTTCCCTACAAGGGGGGGTTGAGTCAAACCTCCTTGGTGAAATTGTCCACCAACAGGAATCTGGTAAATTGGTGTGAACAACGAAATAGTGCCACTAGGATTAGTGCTGCCGGTAGAGGACGAGAAAGGTCCTCCGAAAGAGGGTTGAGGAAGTGTCGGAATAAAGCTGGGAGGAGAGTGCCCAGAAGAAGAGGGACCACCAAGATTTTCGGATGGGGTTTGCGTAGGAGTGGGAATAGAAGCATTCAACGCACAGTATCCGGGTGGAAGCGTTGGGGTGACACTGGGTGAGAGAGGTGTGCCGATGGGGGCTTGACTAGCCGTTGTAATCTCGTTGTGAATACTCATAGTGTCTGTGTAATGGACCATTTCTATAGGGACGATCAAGATGTGGTCAGCTCGCGGAGCATCTGTACCAGGAAAATAATAAGCAGTAGTAAAAGGTACTGTGTCTGGGTCAAAGGTTTCGGGGAACGCAGGTGAGACGATGATTTCAACGCCTAATCCTGCACCAAAAATGTCCCGTCTAAAAATGCCAGCAGACCAAAAAGGATCTTGGACCTCAGGTCCTGGAAAAGGTCCAGTCGGTGATCCGAAAGACAACAAAACTAAGTCTCTGAAAGAATTCACTTGCATAATACGTCTCTCAGAATCGGGGTGAAGTCAAAAGTCTTCTCGAGTATTGGTAATTTGGAACCGTTCTAGAGAGTCAGTTCTTTCCACTTGTGGAGTGGTGACATCCTGAACTTCACTCTGTTGAGGAGAGCCCTCAGGTGAGCTTGTAGGTAGGGGTTAAGAACCCTCTAGGTTTTCTGGAGGTAATCCCTGCATTCTACATGAACGACATGGAGGGTCTATTGTGAATGAGTTACAAAATCTAGTAAACAAACAACACACGCTAGTAAACAAAATCTAGGAAACAATACTAAGCAAACAAGACCTTCTAATTTCAAAGTCACTAGTTGGTGATGAAATCCAACGTCGCAACAACGAGACGAGAAGGGGCTGGGCTAGGGTGGAAAAGTTACGTTGATGACCTGCTTAACGGACTTACACCCTGGTGCAAGCTCCCACACATAATCGTGGGTATACCCTCCAAGGAGCTTGAGTGAGTTTGGCCAATGTCGATTCCAGGTACCGTGAAGACTTGCCCCTTCACAGTCACCTTGTGTAAGACCCTAAAAAGATAGGCCACTAAGGTTACCACCGAAAACAATAAAGCCTGGGGGGACAGTCGACAGTCCGATCCACACGCAAGGGCAGGGTATCTAGCCTGAAATCAACTCGAGCGGCTTCCACTCATCATTGTGGGTATACCGCTAAGTGATCCCCGTAATACGTGAAATCTCTACACCGATATCAACAAAGCAGGGTGAGTGTCTGTCAATATCAATGCGACCTCGTGTTTGACCCTTGTGTGAGAAGGGCTTCCCAGGAGAAAATGTTGTAAATGGAATTTGACATTCCTTAACACAAGATGCTATTGTGTGTTTTGTGCTTTGGAGAGTGTATCTCTCTACCTATTCCAAAGTGCTAGCCTAGCTAATTGTTGGTGTAATAAAGCCTTAGAAAAGAGTTACTAGTTAAATTTTAAAATTGCGCAATGTTATTAAGGGTTGTTGTTACTCAAAGGAAACGAAGATGAAACTAGTGTTGTGTGAGACTCTGACCCAACAATGCATAGATAAGAGTGAAATATATCAATTTTCGTTCGATGAATCCTATGTACGGGAGGGAAAGAGAAGTGTTCCAAAACAATCTTGAACTACGATACACAATTTTCTTTAAAATGCAATCTCAACTAATCACACAATAATGACAATTCTCTATTTGTTCTTTTTCAACAATTGATTTTCAATATTTTCAAAATGAAAATGCTTTTAAAAGAAAAATGTTTTTTACTTTTCAAAAAGGATCTACACCAAGGTGGTAAGGAAAACCAATAACTAATGAAAAAACAATAAACAAAACCCAAACCAATCTTTCAATGGAGACAAAAATGACAAGCAGACAAGACTAGTCTTTTCAATTGCATGAGAACAATGATCTTCCAAACAATGAGCAAATGAGAAAGACAAGGAATCCCAACTTTCAAACCGATCACTGGCTCTTAACTAAACAAGCACTCAGATTCCAGGATCAGATAGTATACCCTTGCGAAGACAAGTCAAGAGATGAGAGTTGAGAAAAAGATGGACAAGAAGAGCCTTTGATTTCTGAAGACTGATCGTGCACAAAATCCGAAGTCAAGAAAACATCAACCAGTGGTCCAAGAAGTTCTTTTCAGGCACCTATACTGATCTGGGCATCTGAGCATGCAAAAACCTTAAATCCAAAAATTTCAAAAGAGGGTTCGCATGCTATCAGTAATACACAGTGCGAGAATGGGGCATTCTCGTAGGCTATCTTTGAGCAGGGTGTGAGAACCTCACATTGGACTTAAAGGCGTAGTGCGAACTCAAGGTGTTCTCGCAAGCCACTGTGGGGTTTAGTGCGAGAAGGCCTAAAACTAGGCAAAATTTTGGAAAAAGACAAAAAATTTGAAGGGACTTCTAGACCCAGGGAGTCTATCAGGGTGTCCTGAAGACTCAGAGATTGATAGAAATGAAGAAAGGTAAGGCAAGAGCAAATGGCCAAGGAAAAACACCAAAAACCACGAAGAAATGGGTTGCATCCCCAGTGGAGTCGCCAATTTTGTTATCGGACTAATTGGTAGGTGCGGACACTAACAGATCTCCCTAGATCCACTTGGATCTAGAAAAAAATGGGACAGGACATGACTCTTTCCCTAAGTTACGACCATTGAAATAGCTAGTAAGGAGGAACAAATGACATACCTTTGTATCGCTTCCTTAGGTCTCTGTTGCTCCCGCTTCGCTCCGGTGCTCTCGTGAGGTCAAGACCAAGACAACACAAACCAACCAAAGTGAAGATAGCAAAATGTATTCAATCGTCAACTTATGTGTATGATCAAGGAATTACACAACAAAGTAAGAATGACTTTATGGGACAGAGACACGCCGCTGTATCATATTAATTGAAAGTAGAAGATACAACCTGATTGCCTTGATGTCGCAAGATTCCTTTCAGTGACTCTTGGTTCCAACACACACACTAGCTCTGTTCTTGCATGAAGAAGATTCAATTCCTCTTGGTAGGCCTACTAGAGTCTCCTAGGTTCTGCTTAAGCGGGGTTCTTCACACAATTCCTTCACCAATTCTTCAATTAATCTTGCTTAACCTTTTCCATGAGAATCCTATCAATATATGGGAGAGGATGAGATGGTTACATGGATGAGAATGATCCCACCAAATCAGGGAAACCAGTAAAATGATAACCATTCGAATGCCAACCCATTTTCTAGAAGATTCCCTTCTAGAACCCTCGAGACTTCTTCCTTTTTCCAAGCTTGAGAACAAGTTCACACCCTAGGTATAGAGCACAATGCGAGAAGTTCGCACCCTAGCTGAAGGTGGCCTGCGAGAATGGGTCATTCTCGCACCCTAGGCTATAAGCAGCCTGCGAACTCTCTTTAAAAATATGTTTTCTAGAAGGAAATGAATGCCACTTTTCTCAGGAGAAAGTTCTTGTTAGGAGCCTGAGTACACCATTGTCAATACAGCATCAAGATGACCAAAATCATGGGTAACACTTACCCATTTTAATTTTCATGTTTAAATAATCAAATAACTATCTTTGTCATGAGCATATATCATGTAACATACAAATAGGTCTAGAGGTACACATCTCAATGTCTAGCAAAGTCTAACCGACTCCAAACAAATGCTAAACTTTGAATTATTAAGATTAGTAAACAACAATGTTCTAACTACCTAAGGTCAAAATATGGGGCGTTACATTTTTTCCACTCTTCTACAAAATAGCGCTTCTTTGCAACCGAGATGTTTGATGGATGAAGAATGCTTTGGATGAACGATTAATGTGACTGGCAGAATCGACAACTGGCCGGTCTCGTACTCGCGTGACATGGGGTCGATTTCGATTGCTACCACTATAACCTTCAGGTGCCATATGTATGCCGCTTTCACAGGCACGGATAAATCAGGAAGATTTGAACTCAGAACCTCATCGAACATAACACTTCATATCATGACACTTACCAATTGATACTATATATAAGTTATATGTACTTTTATTTATTTATTTATATATAATAGATAATTCAATTATATTTATCCATATAAATTCGTATTTACACTTCCAAAGTACAAATATTTAAATCTAAATCTTAAAACCTGAAAAAGAAGATGTACCCAAACTTCAGATTTCTTATATATATATATATATATATATATATATATATATATATATATTAAAATGTTAAAATTTTACTCTATGTTTAAGATTAGACTCAGGCAAGGGCGAAATTATGGAAAAGTTTGAAAGCAAATTTTTTTTTTTTTTTTTAAATAACATTTACGTTTACTTCCCTTTCATGTTCCTCAAACTCTGATATGAAAATCCTGCCTAATATTCTTTATAAAATAAAATCGACCTTCCACGTATTCCAAGAGCCAAGAGATTTTTTTGATCAACGGCCCTCAATAATTTTTGGGTTCAAATGTACGCGTTCTTTAAACGTTCTCACCTTGTCCGATGGATCCACCTGTTTCTCATTAATCGAGATCGACAATGGATATTAAATTCGGGATCAAAATTAAGTGCAATTTAGGCTTGCCTTCCACTTCCGAAGAGTTCGTTTAGGGTTATTTATTCCATCCACCGATATTCATATTTGTGCAAGTTTGAACCTCCACGTGTAATTGTGAAAAAATATGCCACTTATTAAATAACAATATAATGCTTATTTACTTTTTACACTTAATTTATCAATATATTGTCATAATAGTGTTTTTATATATGTTCTATACAATATCATACATAATTTAATTTATATATATATATATATATATAATTTTCACTTTGTAGTAGGTTTTAATTGAAAAATAATATCATATATAATTTAAAAATTATTTGTATATATATAATTTTCACTTTGTAGTAAGTTTTGGTTTCATTTATTAAATTGAAAAATAAAAATTGAGTTGGAAATTTGATTTAAATAAAACCTAGTACACAATTACCCTTTTTAAAATGACCAAGGTTTAAATGAAGTTATACTTTAAATTTGAACATTTTAGCTTTATTATACTTTAAATTTGAACATTTTAGCTTCATTATGATATATAATTAATGGGATAACAATAGTTTTATGTGACATCATCTTTATTGATGTACAATCAATACATGACATGAAAATGTTCATTATTCCTAATTTTCTCTTGGATATAATTAAATAAACAATATATGAAATAAGATTAATTTCTATATTTTATATCTAGCACGAGTATATGAAATAAGATTAATTTCCATATTTTATATATAGTACGAATAGCTTTATTATTATAGATAGTTCACATGATTGATGTATTTATCAACTTTTATTAAGATTTTTCTTTGGAAAGATCATATTAGGAATAAGAAGACTTTTCTTTGGAAATATCATATTAGGAACAAGGGTTGTATGGCAACTCAGTCCCTGCCTACTTAGTTGGGAAATACATGTTGAACAATAAAACTTAATATAACTAAATGCATAAATAATAAATAGTTTTGATCAAAAGATAATAATTAATGATTGTTTGTTATTCAAAATGTATAATAAACAATAAACTAAATGGAACTAAATCCTCATGGAACTAGATACATTGCCAATGTTAAATAGTACTAACTAGACATAAACACCAAACAAAATCAATAATTTAGATATAAATTTTTAAATACTAAAAAAATAAAATTAATTTGCATTGATATGCAAATATATATAAAGTTTGTATTTTTTATTTTATTTTATAAATTTTATTTATTTATTATTTTAACTTATAAGAATATAGAATTTATATATCTCATTCACATTGCACATTGATTTTACAATCATTTATTTCTATTTTTAAATAAAAAAATGAACATAAATATTTATTTCAAAATAATAGTAATAAATATTTATATCAAAATAATAATAATAATAATTAAGAAAGAGATTTTACAATCAATTATTTCTATTTTTAAATAAAAAAATGAACATAAATATTTATTTCAAAATAATAGTAATAAATATTTATATCAAAATAATAATAATAATAATTAAAAAAGAAAAAATTAAAAGTACTATACACCAAAGGATGAATCTCGACATTCAATGATGAATATCCAAATTATACACCATTAAATATTACAACCCTTAATGAAAAATTATATCCAAATTTTATAATGGTTAACAACTCGGGGTTTGCATTGAGTATTTTTTTATTTGTCACGCGGTTAAAGGTCCGTAGTTGAGTGTAAAGTTGTACGGATCGGGCATAGGCAGCCTGTACTTAAATTGACAGACACCCAAGAAAATATAGAGGAGCATTGACTGAAATCATTTATGATATAATTAATTTTATACATCGATTAACGTGAAACTTGCAATAACACATCAAAGCTATCATTCAATTAACTTTTAGAAAAATAATTTTTTATTATTATATAAAATAATATATATATCTATTTGTTATGTTATACATTAGATGTAACACAAAAATATAAAGTCAATGGAAACTAATACAAGGTCAAAGAATAAACTCATTGCTATAGTCCTTAGCCTTTGGCAGGGACTAATAAGAGGACACAACGAGGGAAATTTAATTTAACTAAATTTACTGTGAATAGTATCTTTGGTAACTTATTAATCTCTATTATTTATAAAAGTATCTTTGGTAACTTATTAATCTCTATTATTTATAAAAGAGAAAGGTGGAATAAGGGAATATTTAAAACTAGTGTTTAAGGTTTATTAAGATAGGGGGTCATTAACTAGGATTAGGAAAATTTGAAAATTTTGGAAGTAATATTTTAAGTTACAAAATTTTTGGCTCCAACTGAGGATGGTGTTTCCCTATGAGGCACCAAGAACCGTAGACCTATGCCTTATCCATTGGGCATGGAGTTGTTTCTTGCAATTATCTTATTTTTCGTCATCACATTCTTTGCTAATAGATCCACCTTTCTGCTCTACGAGTTGGAATATGCAAATCTTTATATTAAAGGAAATATTCTTCAAAATTAGTCACACATATGTATCATTCAAAAGCACAGAGTAATAATATGCATGAATGTTCAAGGTCATCTTAATAAAGTATGAACCATCCTATTTTGCAATTCCTTGTAAAGATCTTTCCTTAGTCAATCATTAAATCTGTCAACCAATATGTGTTTAATCAATAACCAAAGGAATATTAGGATGCCTAAGTACTTCACAACTTGATTACTCATATGGTTGTCAACAAGATTCTTAGATAAATATCCTTGGGTATGTTTTGCTAAATATTTACATAAGTTGAAAGGTTATTAGTAGATATGTATTTCGAAATAGACAAAAGGAATAATGACTATACAAACAAAAATGAATCTTAAGAATCAATTCAACTTGTATTTGATAGCTATCAACATTCCAATCTGTAACATACATATATACAATGTTTGTTATTATCAATGGAAAATTCTAGCTTTGTATGTGTGCAACAAACATGTGAGTTATGTTTCCAACTTATGTGAACTTGAAAAAATTAATGACCTAGCTAGAGAATATTCCACAAAAACAAAGGATTAGTCAAATATGTTTAGTGTTTGTTAGCAAAAATCCTTAACATATACAAACTCATACAGAGCAAGCATCCCTATCAAACGATAAATCATACTTTTCTTGCAAGCTTTAATGAAATAATTATTCTTCTTATCCTGAAATCAAATAACTCTTCTTTATTTGCAGTTTCTCTAAGTTATTTACAATAAAAGGGACAAAAAATCTAATGCATGAAAATAAACCCTAATGAAAAAACCCTTATGCATGAAATAAAATGCATAAGCAGGAACATATTTTTCATAAGAGATTATATTATTTATTCGAATTGATATTATTACAATGATGAGTGTTTCATATATATAGAACATATGGTGACTATCCATGAAAGGATGCGTCTCTTGGATAATAAATAACTACTTATTTATTATATATATTTATACTAAACAACTTTTTACTTTTTACTTTTCACATTATGAATATCGACCATAGTTACAATTTCAACACTTCCTCTTAACTAAGGAGGTATTCATAACATCTACAACATCTGGGAGAATGTCTTCCCAATGTTTTCCAAACATCAACATTCCCTCTCGATGAGGGAGACATTCTTCATCAATTCATGCTTGTCTCAGAAGTATACAAACTTTTCCCTAAAATCATGACACATGTCTGTCGGTCTTGGGATATGTCTCTCTCCCACCTATATTGAGGGGAAACTCCCTCTGAGCCAAAAGTCAAATCACCATGACTAGGACAAAGACCACACCATGGTCGTTCACCAGAGGTACACTCCTATGAGTGAATGTTAGCTTGGTGCTAACTTACACGTGGAAATCTCCTCGAGTCCATATTATTCCTTGTCATGATCAAGGAAGGACTATGCCTGGGCCCATTTACCATAAGTACACCTTCATAATAAATGTATCCTATCTCCCTTGGTCTACAACCCAATCTATGAGAAGGTTTGCTCGATGGTTACTCAAGACATTCACCACAGGTACACCCTTGTGGTTGAATGCTTGCCCGATGTTTCCACACACTAGAGGAACACTAGCACATTGATTCTTTGTTTCTTTGAAGACTACGCTTGGGCCATTCACCACTGGTCAAATCACCATGACCAATTCTGGGAGAATGTCTGCCCGATGCTAAAACATCAACATCAACATCATCAACTGCCAACCTAGTCAGTATCCTGACACATGGCACATCATACAACATCAACTATTTTGGCCACACTCAATTTGAGTAATCTGGGCATGATGTTGTAGGTATCAAGTGTTGTACACTCAACTGAGTGTTCCTAGGCTACAAGGACCATTCTTCTTAACCTGATCACTAACTCTGACACAAGAAGAATGTCTGTGTTGTATCTCCCCACTTTGGTCACTACTGTGAACTCAGGAAGAGTTTCTGCTCTGTACCATTTTCCCCACTCTAGTCACTATTGTGAACTCAGGGAGAAGGACCTTTCTTCCCACTCTGGTCACTACCTGTAAACTCAGGAAGAATGCTCATCCTGGTCTACTCTCTCCACTCTAGTCACTACCTGTGAACTTAGAGAGAATGTATGTCCATGGTACAAACCTGAACCATTCTCTCCACTATATCATTTCTAAGTCGTACTAGCATGATGCAAATGCATCATATCTAAGTTGTAATGGCATGATGTGGAGTATCATCTACTTAATCTCTAAGTCGTACTAGCATGATGTGAATGCATCATATCTAAGTTGTATTGGCATGATGTAGATCAATGCCTCTGCATCATCTCTAAGTCGTACTATCATGGTGTCAATGCACCATATCTAAGTTGTACTGACATGATGCGAGTCATCTGGATTATCTCTAAGCTATACTAGCATGATTCTACTGCATCATATCTAAGTTGTACTACCATGATGCGACTCAGGCATATGCATCAACTCTAAGTTGTACTAGCATGATGTTAATGCATCATATCTAAGTTGTACTAACATGATGTGTCTCAAGACATTTGTATCATATCTAAGTTGTACTAGCATGATGTTGAAGCATCATATCTAAGTTGTACTAGCATGATGTTGAAGCATCATATCTAAGTTGTACTATCATGATACATATCAACACTCCCTCTCAACGAAGGCATAAATCTCCACAAGTCGCAACTTGTCCCTAAATTACGCAAACTTCCCTTTGGACAAGTGCTTCATCAAAATATCTACTATTGCTCATCGGTGGAGATATATTAGAGTTTTAATTCTCCCTTCTGGACTCGATCACATATGTAATAATACTTGATCTCAATGTGCTTCAACCTGTCATGGAATTGATCTAGGTGGATATTGGTGGCCACCCACCTGTTCCAACTGGCTCCTCTTGTCAGTTTTTATTTCAACATGTTCTTATGTACTTCTTTGTAATTATGGGTTATACACTTTCGAGGTTGTCTTAATTCATACACCTCTTTAGGGTGGATACTGGTGGCCTCCCACCTAATCTAATTGGATTATTTTGTATATTTTCATGTCAACACATCATGTCGTACTTCCAGGGCCATTTTGGGGCCCTAAACAGTGTTATTTTGGAGTTCCATAACCAAACTATAGACAGAGTAAGAGTTTGACCCCATAATGTGTAGTTCTCTAAAATACCTTTCCAACAGGCTATCACACGCCTAAAACGAAGATCATATGCAAAAGTTACGACCCCGAGAAGTTAATGTACTAACTTACCTAAACGGGGCCCACATGACTTTTGGCGTTTCATCTCCTAGGGTTATGTTTTTGGATGTCTAGGGTTTTGGAATTGTTGTTTATCATAAAAAGGCCTCCAGAGCATCATTATAATCATCTTATTACGAATGAGTGTAGCCGTCACATCTCTTCTCAGAGATAAAGCTGCCACCATTCTAGCGAGTCCTGCACTCTGTATTTTCATAGTCTCTTTACAATTATTTCATTAATAGAAATAAATGATTGTTGTGTTTCTCTATTTCTGGAAATTTTCATGAGTATTTCATTGTAATATCTTTGCTTTCATTTCGTTCCAAAAATAATCTAGATCAGTGATATCAGAGAAGGCTGCTCTTGATCGTTTTTCAGTGCATGTCCCTGACAAGGTTCGAGTATAGCCAATTGGGTCTCGAGATTGTCTCTCTTGAGGACAATCACTCTCAGAAACCCAAGAAAACCTCGATAATCGCAGAAAAGAAAAACCTTAGAGCAGAATATTATGTTAACCTGTTGCTTGAGCAAGCTCTCGTGTGACAGAGGGATGAAATGATGGAGAATTTTACACACAACCTTCAACGTCTGTCGATAGCAACATGCACATCTTCATAAAATGACCATTTTGGAGGATCCTCTCCCTTCAAGGTACAAATTAATTTTGATATTCCCATATTTGAAGGTCAGATAGATATGGGTGCCCTAGAAAAATTGTTAAATCTATTAGAAGGTTATTTCTCTATTCAAAAAAATTTCGACAGGGAAAAGATCACCTTTGCACTCCTCAAGGCTCTCCCCCATGTAAAACATTGGTGGGAAACTTATTGGGAGCAAAGTTCCATAGAGGAATCTGGAATATATGGGGCCAAACCCACTTGGGATTTTTTTGTGGATGTGGTCAAAGAACAATACTATGTTGTTGATAACTATGAACACCAATACATGAGATGGACCACAATGTGGCAAGAGAAGAGCCAAACAATGTCGGAGTTCACAAATGCTTTCCTTACCTTACGCACCAAGCTGGGTATCAAATATTCCGAGCAACATTTGGTTGTAAAATACCATGGGGCTCTGCATACATACATCCAAACCAAAATGGTTTTCCTAAAAATGTCATCATTGGGAGTTGCCTATCGATATGCTTTCAAAATCAAGCAGAAATTTAGTCACCGAAACAAATGGGAATCCGGGTTTGCAAATCTACAACAACCAAATCATGGTAAGGATGTCCCTAACCAACAACCTCCAAACAACGAGTCCAATACACAGGACAAAAAGGGTAAAGGGAAGACGAAGAATGACACTAGGAAGTGGTGTGACTTCCACAAAATACCTTGGCACAACATTGATGAATGTCACTCGAAAAAGTCATTGGTGGCCGAGGTCAAAGACACAAAGCTGAAGCCTAATTCAGAATCTGATCCAGAAAATATTGAAAATAGACAGATCATGGACGCAAACCCCACTGCTACTTTTGCGACCACAACAATTCAACCAGAAGAATCAGTAGATCCTGAAGAGGGGAGTGTCTCTTCCATTCACAGATGTGGGTGAATGGGACCCCATTGCATTTCATTACTGCTAGCGGCATCCAGAAGAACCTCATCTCAACTAAGGTCGTTAAATAGTTGGGGTTGTTGAAAACACCGCACCCGCAACCATACAACATCGAGTGGCTTCACCAGGGACGATATGTTTGTGTCAACCATCAGTGTCTCCTATCCTATCGCATCCAACCCTTCAAGGATGAGGTAGTGTGTGATGTTTCCCCTCTTGATTTCTGTGATGTTTTTTTGGTCCAATCATATATGTGGAGACGTCATCTTGTTTATGAATCTAGACCCCGTAGCGTCATTATTACTCTGGGAGGTGAGCTCTATAGGATACCAAAGGTATTTTCAACTACTGCTCCACCAAAACAGTTCCACAAGGTAATCTCTCATACTGAAAAATTCATCCTTTTCATAGTCTGTTCAAAGGATGCATAGAAGACCGCTACAACCACTGCAACCTCAACACCTTCTATCCAGCAAAAATAGATTTTCAAAGAGAAAGAAGATATTGTTTCTTCACCTACAATGGTGCCTACACTGTGCCCCTTCAAATCCAGAGACAACAGGTTGGTGGAGAATAGTCAACCCCGCCAGCAATAGGTTTGTGATAGTCTTCCACAGACAAAGCAACACAACTTCTCCAACAAAGCATGCAGCTCACCAAGATTCAGATTCAGAAAATTCTTTCCCCTCTTCTCTGGGCACTCAACGCAATGGAGACCATTGCTTCCTAAGGGGGGAGGATTTATCCAGATGGATATTGGTGGCCACCCACATGTTCCAACTATCTCCTCTTGTCAGTTTTTAGTTCAACACGTTCTTCTGTACTTCTTTTTAATTGTGAGTTCTAAACTTTCAGGGATATCTAAATCCCTACACCTCTTCTAGGTGGATACTAGTGGCCTCCCACCTAATCCAACAAGGATTATTTTGTATGTTTTCATGTCAGCACATCTTGATGTATTTCCAGGTCCGTTTTGGGGCCCTAAACAATGTTATTTTGGTGTTCCACAATCAAACTATAGACTAAGCTAGTGTTTTATGACATAATGTGTAGTTCTCTAAAATACCTTTCCAATGAGATATCACACGCCTAAAACGAAGATCGTATGCAAAAGTTACGACCCCGAGAAGTTAATGTACTAACTTACCCAAACGGGGCCCACGTGACTTTTGGCATTTCATCTCCTAGGGTTATGTTTTTGGATGTATGGGGTTCTGGCATTCATGTTTATCATAAAAAGGCCTTCAAAGCCTCATTTTAATCATCTTCTTATGAATGAGTTAGCCGTCGCATCTCTTCTCAGAGCTAAAGCTGCCACCATTCTAACGAGTCATGCACTCTGTATTTTTATAGTCTCTTTACAATTCTTTCATTAATAGAAATCAAGGATTGTTGTATTTCTCTGTTTCTGGAAATTTTCACGAGTATTTCATTGTAATATCTCTACTTTCATTTCATTCCGAAAATAATTCGAATCAGGAACAATGGGTTCTCTAAAAGATTCACACAACTTTGATTGTCACAAAATATCACGGTTGAATTCGACACCAGATCAAATAGTTCAGAAATCAACTTACTGAGCCATATTGCTTTCATACAAGCATCACATGTTGCAATGTACTCTGCCTCTGCAGTGTTGAGTGCCACAAAGTTTTGTTTCATACTAATCAAAGATATTATGGATGAGCCCAAACAAATACCAGAGGTACTCTTTCTATCATCCGTACTCCTTGCCTAATCAAACTCTATATATCCCTGCAACATTACTTCTCCACTTGAGAAGTATCTGAGTCCATACCCAACTGTACCACATAGGTACCTCAACACATGATTTGTATCAACCCAGTGCAATTGTCTTGGTTCACTCATGAACTAACTAATTAAGGTGCTCATAGAAAAATATATATTTGGCATGGTGTTCACCAGGTACATTAGGGACCCAACTAGTTGTCTGTATATTATTGGGTCCACCAAATTTGAGTCTAAAGCTGCCTCATTCTTCTTCTTCAAATTTGATAGCATGGATGTGGCCATGGACCTACAGTCCATCATGCCATATCTCTACAAGATCACAATTGTGTACTTCCTATGTCAGAGGAATTTCTTGCCTGGCCTCTGCCACACCTCCAATCCATTAGAGAATACTCAATATCCCGACAAGAACAATGGATCATCCCCAAAATAACCAATTTGGGACTAGCTCCTCTAGAAGAGGATCTGCATGTACTGAGAGTAGCTCATTCACTCTCTTTACAACTGCTCCCTTTGGGACTCATATTATGTCTGCCACCTCCATTGGATCTATCATAATAGATGTGCTATAGTGGGTCTGACTAGTTGTATCCACAATCACTAGAACTGTCTTCATTATATGGTATGATTCGGTCTTGGAGGTATACTACTCCTAGAGACTTTTTGTCTCTAAGCATCAGGTCTTGTAATGTCTCTCCTTGACATCATATTGGAAGGTCTTGCTATCAATTTATACCTTTTTGCATGAACTAACTGGCTCCCTCTTACACTGAAGCAAACCCTGCTTGTCCAGTTTGCCTCAATGGATGCTCCCTCTTTCTGGGAGAACCCTCTTTCTGTGAGCCGTCTCTTCACAAATTTCTTGCAATTTTCAAAGAATCAACTACTCATCTTCATCAGAGGCACCCATATTTAAATAGGGTTTCAAACTTTTACAAAGTTATTGTCAAATAGATGATCAAATATTTAATACACCAACAAACAATAAATATCAAGGATATAGGTCCTTTGTCTTATTTTATCTACAAATAAAAATGAAACTTCTAGCCAAAACACAAATAAATATTCTAGAGGAAGTCAAACCAATCGCCACCTATTAGGTGAATATCAATCAATGGGAATTTTTTTATTTTACCACCAGTCGACTTATACCAAGTCAAACATAGATAATCGATTTCCAATTGACTTGACAATACACATTTGACAAAGGCCATTATAGTACAATTCTGGTCTATTCTTCTAGATCTCACAAATATTTCCTTGATATACAACGACAAAAAACCCAAGCATGTGCATCGACATGCATTGTCAAAGAGAGTCCATTTGATGTTCGTATGTCCTTTGGTTCTTTCGCTCGACGATGTTACGAAGTTAGATCGTAGGCTTTGTAGATTTAGTATTGTTTAAAATGCAATGCCTCAGAATATGAAATGACATTGGCCTCCAAAGACAGTTGATACATATAGAGTTCTGCACCATATGCAAGTCCATCTTACTATAACAACGACATCCTCCACCCAATGTATGTATTGACTAGAATTTGTAAAAACTTTTGTCATCCCTAGAGATGAGGATAACCATTATTGAAAGGATGAAAATGATGGATGATCTCGCAGTTGTTTACTTTCCATATGTCGACAATAGTGATGATGATGGTCCCCTTGTTATTTTGAAGCAAAATCTATAGTATAAAATCATGTAAATCAATCATGGCCATCTACATCCTCTCCTGCTCAATTTCATCTTCCACCTTCGCCTATTGAAACTCCAATCAGAAGTGGAAATGTTGCAAGAATAACCAATGTTATACATGTAGATTTTGACCTTGTACAATATTTACTGCAAAGAGATTTTTAGTAAAAGAACATAAAAGATGCAAGGGAAAATACAAACATTACACAAATATTTTTCCCCTGGAAACCCAAACTGGGAAAGCCAACATATTCTATATTCATTCATATGATACATTGTTTACAATACAATATACATATAGGAGCCAACGACATCCAAAACCATGGCCCAATGACCTGGATTAGTAAACAACCCTAATTCCTTAACTGGAAGTAGAAAACCATCGACAAAAACCATGTGCTGAAAAACTGCCCAACAATGGACACAAAAATCGAGGCAACACAAAAAACGAGGCAAAAATGTGACATGTCAAGAACCCTAATTCCTTAACCGGAAATATAAAACCATCAACGAAAACCATGTGGTGAAAAGCCGCCCAAAAAATGGACGCAAAGAATATAACACATACCCAACATTATCCCACTTGTTGTTTTGTTTGCATACCGTGGGTTACAAGGTTACATAGTCAAAAATCCTAGGCATCAATTCCCATGGATCCTCTACACCAAGAGAACTTCTCAATGCTCATAGATTTTTTTAATGAATCTGCAACATTCTTCAAAGTGTCCACCTTCATCAACAACACTTTCTTTTCTTCAACCATGTCTCTCACAAAGTGATATTGAATATCAATATGCTTTGTCTTTGAATGATAAGCCACCTGTTCTTCGCCAGAAAAATTGCAGTCTGACTGTCACAATCTATCCTTACAGCTTGTTGTACCAACCCAATACCTGAACACAATATTTGTAACCATATTTCTTCCTTACTTGCATGAGCGGTTTCCATGTTTTCATTTTATGTAGTTGAAAGTGCCACTACAACCTGTCTTTTGCTCATCCAACTTATTGCTCCTCCAAACAGGTTAAACACATACCCACTTGTAAATCTCTTGCAATCTAGATCTCCAGCCTAGTCCGCATCCACAAAGCCATGTATATCCAACACTCTATCCAATCCCGGTCTTCCTTGGTAGCACAATCCACAACTAGCAGTGCCACGCAAATACCTGAAAACCATTTTTACTGATGTCCAATGCTTCTTCCCTGGTTTTGACATATACCTGTTCAAAACTCCCATTACATGTGCAATGTCCAATCTAGTATATATCATTGCATACATAAAACTATCAACTACACTCGCATATGGAACACGAGACATGTCATTCTCCTCTTCCTGTGCCTTGGGACACCGATCCACATATAACTTTACACCAACATGAATAGGAACCTTGATCAGTTTACATTTCTGCATATTAAACCTCTGCAATATTGTCTCCACATATTTTCTCTTATTTAACCAGAGTTGCCTCTTTTTTCGATCTCTTTTAATTTCCATGCCCAACATGAAATTTGAAACACCAAGATCCTTCATGTCAAATTTAGAGGACAACTGAGTTTTCACATCCTGGATAATCTCCTTGTTGTTTCCTATCAACAACATGTCATCCACATACAAGACCAAATAAATCAAATGATCGCCAGTTAATTTAAAATACACTCAATGATCCTCTTTGCTTCTTATGAAGCCAACTCCCAACATATAAGTATCAATTTTTTGATACCACATCCTTGGTGATTGTTTTAAGCAATACAAGGACTTTTTTAGCTTGCATACCAGCTCCTTCTTTCCCTTCACAACGAATCCTTCTGGATGCTTCATATATATTTCTTCTTCCAGATCCCCATGTAGGAATGTTGTCTTCACATCCATCTGTTCTACTTCAAAATCAAATGCAACAACAACATATAACATAAATATTATAGAAGTTCACTTGGCAGCAGGAGAAAAAATCTCACCAAAATCAATTCCCTCAACCTGGGAATAACACTTTGCTACTAATCGAGCTTTGTATTTCTCCATTATTCCTTCTGCATTCAACTTATTTTTAAATACCCATTTGTTGCCAATGGGATTTCTTCTAGTTGGAATTCCACTAGATCCCAAGCCTCATTCTTATCCAAGGCTTCCATTTCTTCATCCATGGCCTTTTTTCAGAGCTTTCCATCCTCTGAATCCATTGCTTCCCTAATAGTTATAGGATCATCATCAGTAATAGACAAAGAAAAATTTGAATGGAAATTAGATGGAGTATACCTTTCCGGTAGCCTTCTTTCTCGAACCAATCTCCTCAATACTGGAGTATGAGTATATTCTTCTTCTGATTCTTATTCTTCTATAGAGTCTGATTCATCATCCTTTAAATCAAACTCTATTTTCTATGGTTCTTCCTTACTTGGTAGGACTTCCTGTTTAAAAACATTCTTCATTTATCTAAACACCCCATCTTGTCTATACACTACCTTCTTAGTTTCTGGGTTCCTGTAATGTCCCCACTTTGGGACATCATCACAGGGCAGAGATTTATGATGACCAGAGTAGCCAGATGGATGCTAGAGCGAGTACAGGGGTATTTGAGAGGCATTGTGGGGTC
>JZKD02S0981147.1:680317-751670 GCA_000966675.3 Picea glauca | reverse complement strand
CACATCTAAAAGGTAGATCAACAAAGTGTTTGACGAAATACCTCACTTAGAAAAAGTTTTAAAAAGACACCAAAACAATGATGATCCTTGCATAATGGCTTGGGATCATTACAGTTCCAAAGCTTATAACCTTTGAGACCATCTTTATACCCAATAAAGATACACTTTTTATCCTTCTTGTCTAGCTTACTCATGTTTTCCTTTGGAACTTGAACATATGCCTCACAACCAAATACCTTGAGATGTGTGAGAAAAGGTTTCTTACCAGTCCATACCTCTTGTGGAGTCTTTTCATCCAGTGATGATGAGGGTGATTTGTTGACCAGGTAGCATGCAGTACCCATTGCCTCTTCCCATAATTCTTTCCCTAACCTGACACCACTGAGCATGCACCTTGCTTTTTCCATCAACGTCATGGTCATCCTTTCTGTGACTCCATTCTACTGAGGTGTGTATGGAGTAGTCATCTGCCTTGATATACCACACTTCTTACATAATTCTTCAAATTCATTCCCGCATAACTCTCTGCCATTATCTCTCCTCAACACCTTAATTCTTTTCTCTATTTGATTCTCAACAAGAGCCTTAAACTCTTTAAACCTATAAAAGACTTCATATTTCTTCTCGAGGAAATATATCTAAGTATTCCTCAAGAAGCCATCTATAAATGAGACATAGTACACAAACTTTCCCAATGATGGGACCGACACAGATCCAAAAACATCATTATGAACTAGTTGTAAAACTCTTTTTGCCCTTGTTGCACCAGAGGGGAATCTTACCCGATTTTGCTTCCCATATACACAATGTTCACATAAATCAAAATCCAGAGAGAAGTTAGACGTACCTTCAACCATACCTTTACCATGTAGTAGTCGAAGACCTTTCTCTCCGATATGCCCTAGTCTTTGATTCCACAACATAACCTTTTCTCCAGAGACTGTAGGAGTTCTTTCTTCTTCAGCTCCAATATCAAGAACAATGGAACTATTACACCCATCACTAATAGTTATTCCTTGTAGCTTATACAGAGTTCCAAACTGAACTCCCTTCAACAACACCATTTCTCCTTGAACCATCCTGCAAGTTTCCTTTTCAAATATTTTTCTTACCCCTGCATTGTCCATTTTGCTTACATAAATCAAATTTTTGGCCAATCCTGGGATGTGCAGAACACCAGGTAGTGTTCTAATCCTTCCATCTATGAGCCTCAACTTGAATTTTCCTCGACCTATGATTCTGGTTATTGAGTCATCACCTAGGAAAACATTACCTCCATCATACCTTTCATATCCACCTGAGTCAACCAACCATGCCTCATGATTTGCATGTGTGCTTGAAGAAGCCAAGTACACATCCTCTCCTTCCTTGGAGGTATTTTATCTTATATAAGGAGATTCTTCAGATCCATTCTTTTTCTCAACTTTGAATCTACATTGCTTCTTGTAGTGCCCTTCTTTTCCACATCTCCAACATAAATTTACAAATTTTCCGGGAGACTTAGATCTACCCTTAGACTTAGATCTCCCACTTGAGAACTTAGATCTATTTCTTTCCTGGGAGAATCCTCTTACAAATAATGTGTCTGTGCTCTGTCCTTCCATATTCTTCTGTCTCATCAACTCTGATAACAAGGATGAGACCACTTCACCAAAATTCAAGGAAGTTGTATTACTACCTATGGCCACAAGTGTTTCTCAGCTTCTCCCTCTAGGGCATAAGGCTGGTTCATGTGTTTTCCTTTCGATGTTTCCCCACTTCGATTATTTGTACACGATTGAGTGTACAAACCTTGGGCAATGGCCAAAACCAGGAAGTAGTTTGGGTATCGAGCCTCTCCTGCGCTCACTCCACCCTTCCAATCATTTATTTAGTACCTTTTTATTAAAGCCAACATACAGTCAGTTTTTGGATAAGAGGCATTTCTAGTTGTGTCGATGGTGAATAGTTCGATGATGTCGTTGATGCCCCCCGGCGGTTTTTGTGTCAGAGCAAGGCTCGATTGCTCTGCATTTCCTCTTGCTCGACCAAAGTTGGAGTGGATCAAACTATCTATGCCTCGACCGGTTCCGATGGTGATCGTTGGCTACGGTGGATGCCCGAAACCCTTTCATTAATAAACTAGAGTGTATATGTTGATGGGATGGATCAAAGGTGGAGTGCATTGAATCTCCCTCGATTGAATGTTGGTTCATAGGGGGGCGACGGTATACCGACCGAAATCTCATTCGACTTGTTTATAGGGAAGGTGGGTTGTCGAGTATATATATGTTATCTCCCTACTTCTAGTCAAGGTTGATCTTCAATCAAGGTTTCTAGTTAATTGAGTGAACTCGACCACTGGGAGAGAATTCGACCTTAATTAGGCATTGACCACACCCTTAAAATAGTATTAATCTACATGTTCATTTTTTAGTTAGAATCTGTTAAGGGTTCTCTCTCCAACCTAATGTGCTAGGTCGATCTCCTTCCCTCGAGAGAAAAAATCAGGATAGTTGAGGTCACTTACTAATGGTCGTGCTCAAATTCGAGGAAGATCTAATCCTATCTATGATCGAGTGCATTAATTCCCTAGAGGTCGTGCTTCCCACCAGAATCCTACAGCCCCCTATGAACCTATTAATCATATTTCTTCTATGGAGTATCGATAGAGTCAACAGGTAACTCTTGACCCAACAAGCTTGACCAATGTGACATCATTATCAATAAGTGGGTGGCTGGAGAATAACCACCATAGATTTGAATAGACACGAGGGACTCAAGATGATGATGTAGATAGGGTCTAGCATAATCCCCCAAGGAAAAATATATATAAGATACGGAGTTCGTTCATGGGGAGCTAAGAATAGGGGAAAGTAAAGAGAATACTTGAAGATCTTTGTTCATGCCAGTAAGGCTGGGAGACAAATGAGGGGTAGAATACCCACGTTCCCATGGTTCCACTGCTGACCCATCTCGTTAGCCTCTATTCGAAAAATTTCTCCTTCTTGAATTTATTTCATATGGTAGGTTTGATGCTTTCTTCTAGATTTGACCAATCTACCCCACCCCTACGCATCCCACCCCCCCCCTCATATGGGCATTAAAATTCACCACCATCCAATCAATTAGCATTATGACACCAGAATATCCCACGAGTCTGGTAAAGAACACAGTAAACTGATACACTTATCTTCATCTGAAATTTTAATCTCAACATATACTAACTGACTTAATATAGTATTGAAGGAGTTCAAATGCTCTGCCATAGAGTCTCCATCTCTCATCCTCACGTTATAACGCTTCTTTTTTCAGGAATAGTTTATTTACTAGGGACTTAGATTGATACAAGTTCCCCAACTTATCCCATAAATCCTTGGTTGTAGCTTCCTCTGACACATTCAGTAATACTGAATCTGAGAGACACATCAAGATTGTGCTCTTCTCCTTCTGATCCAACTTTTTCCAATCATCTGTTAAAGTTTTGATAAGTGCAGTACCTGGATCTAACATGATCCACTAATCTCTATCCACCAACAGATCTTCCATCTTGAGCTTCCACAACTCAAAACTTTTCCCATTAAACTTCTTGATCTCCATTTTTGAATTGCTCGCCATTTCTTTTCACCTGAAAATCAATACCACAAATCTCCCACTGTAACAAGGCTTATCACAGTCCCGAGCCAAATCCTTGACCACAAAGGCATCCCCCTGAAGCCAACAAATATCTGATACCAAATGTAGATTTTAACCTTGTACAATATTTACTACAAACAAATCTTCAGTAAAAGAACATAAAAGATACAATGGAAAATACAAACATTACACATATTTTTTTCCCCTGGAAACCCAAACCAAGAAAACCAACATATTCTATATTCATTCATATGATACATTGTTTACAATAATATATACATATCGGACCCAGCGGCATCTAAAACCCTAATCGAATGACCTGGATTAGTCAACAACCCTGATTCCTTAACTAGAAGTAGAAAACCATTGAAAAAAACCATGTGCCGAAAAACTGCCCAACAATGGACACTAAATTTGAGGCAACACAAAAAATGAGGCAAAAATACAACACGTCAACAACGTTAATTCCTTAACCGTGAATATAAAACCATCTACGAAAACCATGTAGCAAAAAACACCCCCAGAAATGGACGCAAAGAATATAACACATACCCAACAATACGCCAATCAAGACATAATGAAATAAAAAATGTTGTCACCGTAAGCGCTACATTTTTCACAATTGTTGACATTCAGTCTGCAATGGTACCTCTCATTAATGTTGCATCAGACGCCAAATGTGATGTCAACAACCCACTGCTATTTGCACTGAAATCAAACCAACCTATATCGTTGCTTAAAATTGTTGAGAATGTGATCTCTCGGATGTGTCTAGTGAGGCATTCTCCCATTAAGGTAATAGTGTTGCAATAAATATATCATTAACGTAGTAATCACTACTCCATTGAATATAAGATCAATCCTTTGAACTTGATGTTTGATATGTAGCTTGTCAGGAGAGTAGAAAGTGATTAATACTTGGGTAATTGCAAGAGAAAAGAATGGTGTCTCTACGCCAACCATTATTGCTCCCAAAGTCCCAAGCGCAACATAAGGCCATTATGTCCTATTTAGTTTAAGCATTTCCCAGAATGAAGGTCTCAATGTTGACAATGATTATTTAAATTTTAGGACCTCGGTGTTGAAGTCTTCTTGTTCATTAGAATCAGATATTATATTATGGACTCCAAAGGAACATGAGGATTCAACGGATTGTCCTAATATCTCGGAGCTAGCACATTCAAATCCTTTGTGTCTGGGTTCAGTCACAACTGCTTCTTGCAGTATCACAAGAGTTGTATATGCACCTTTATTTCCTTTGTACATTAGTTCCTTGTGTGAACCACTTTCTACAACTTTTCCATTTTGCACCACTGCAATGGTGTCAACATTTTGAACTGTAGATAGTCTGTGAGCTACTACCACTGTTGACAACCTCTTATGATGTTATCAAGAGTTTCTTGAATTATCTTCATTTTCCTAGGCCCTCCCCTGAGGGAGTCCAGCCTAGTCCCGCTCTGATACCATGTTGATTTTTCATAAGAGATGATATTATTTATTCGAATTGATATTATTACAATGATGAGTGTTTCATATATATATAACATATGGTGACCATACATGAAAGGATGCATCCCTTGGATAATAAATAACTACTTATTTATTATTTACTTTTATAATAAACAACTTTTCACATTATGAATATCGACCATAGTTACAATTTCAACACATAAAATATTTCTCTCTCAATATTAACAAGTCTATGGTAAGAATGATAAAGTTGATGACAACTAATATCTAAGCATGCTGCGATGATAAGTATGGTCATGAAAGATAAATATCAACTTAACTTCATTTTCATTCTACTAAGATGTTGCCTAAAGTAATCAGAAAAAATAGGAGAGGTCAGGAAATCAAAACTCTAGTTGTTCTCTGTCTTACTCAAAGCAATGATTGATGGGGTTCAATTACCGATAACATGATCAAATGTGTTGAAATAGGGATAAGTTTGAGGGGACTTCTAATGATGGAGTATAAGAGTAAACATACATATGAACACCCTCTCATGTCTTCCGGTGTTGCTTCGCTGCCAACGAGCATCCATAGCCCTGGTGGAGACACCCTAACACCACAGGCCTTGCTCCACTATCAATGAGAATCCATATCCCCGACAGAGATACCTTCATTTCCTAATCTAAATTTCCTTTCACCATCTCACTTATTCTATTTCATTTTTATTTAAAATATTCTTTATTCATGCAGAGATGGGGGTAATCATCTCATTTTAAAACACAAGGTGAAGATGAGTTGGTTTGTTGATGTAATAAAGTATACTCATTTAAATAATTCCATCCCCATAGTATTAACACCATCTATCCACATAGACCAATTATTCTTTAATGTTATGAGTGGATGTGGAACTTTGAGTAGTTAAGATGAGCAATTTTGAAATTTGACAACCCGACCAGCTCCTAGGACATGATTACAAAAAGAACAAGATTTTCAACCTAATAACTAGGAAAAGTAATCTTTTAAATATGTTAACCAATCTCATCATGACAACATACTAGGGATAAATTTATCATTCAAGGATATCATTTAAAACAAGACTCTATGATGATGAGAGATAAAAGTTTAATAATCCCTGATTATAGTTTATTTCGTTTAAAGTCCTAACTAGTCATGTTTTGAAAAAGCAAAACAAAGGTATAAGAATATGTACAATATCTAAACTAGTATGTTAATTCTTTATAATAAGCTTATTTATGTACATGTTTTTCTACTCTAACCAATCAAAATTAGTTGGGTTAGGTATAATCAACTTTCCAATGTAACCATGAAATCATTTTATTTACAAAAGGAAAAGTATCGAGGTCTTGAATAAAAGATAAAGAAATCAAATCAAATTGATGAGACCCAACCTGAATACTTAATGCATACTTACAGTCCATTTTTAATGCATTTAAAATTATGTAAGCAGTTGGTGTTTCTAATAGAATCGACTCAAACTAGGCTCCAATTGGAACTTGAAATCTACTCGTGTGAAGCTCTTGGTTCTCCAAGGTAGATATATGTATATTGTCATTCTTCACATGAAGTGGCAAACCAATTCTAGTCATGCATCTCCCTTATCCATCCGCAACTCTATTGACATATGTTTCTCCTTCAAAACATGGTAGGATGTCTTCTATACTTGCTATGTATTCAAATCTTTTCAATATTTGCCTCAGTAGTATGAATTTTTCCGTCCGTAAGCTTTGATAAAAGTTTTCGAGATAATCCCTTATGTAATAATTGTCTTGTAAACATTGAAGTATACTTTCCTTATCATATGGTATATTATAATAATGAGAAAAGATGAGTATGATGCCAATACCACTAAGCTTCTCATCACATGTCAGAGGATTTGAATCTTCATTGATTTTTACATAAGCTAAAGGATCATGAATAAAAGGAAAGGACAGATCAACATCATAAAATACATTATCATGTGTCAAACCCTTTGAATCTTCATCAGTAAACTTACACACATTTTCTTGTTCAAAAACTTTAATTGTTTGTTGATTATCAATTTGTTTTTTAGACTACCTTTCATCATAAACATAGGTGGGTTTACTATTGGAAACTTATGTTAATGATAAAGGAAAAATATATCCCTAATGCTTAAGGAAATCAACATCATAATATTCATAATTATGATACTTAGGTTGATTGCCAAAAATTTCTAAAGATGTTAGTTGAATTTTTTTATTTTTTATTTTTTACCTGAATGTTTGTATCAAGTAAACAAGTTTGTATTTGATCTTCATCATGATCATTAATCTCATGAACACAAATTTCTAAACAATATTTGTGATTTAAAGCATTTTTAAATGGATATGAATTCAAATCTTCTTTGATTGAAAATGTATTGGATGATGTTTGAAAATCATTATCACTATATTTATCAAAATCAACATAATTAGGTGAGCTACTATAGAATTCTGAAAAATGATAATGAAGAATTATGTCCTACTTCGTTCACAGATTGGTTTTCAAAAATATTTGGGACAAGAGTTTCATAAATGTAAGTAAATGACAATGTTATATCCTTACATGATTCAACATCTGAATCTTCATATTCATCATATATAGGTTTAACATTTGAAAAATCAATACTTACAGGTTCAAAAATATGCTTAATTTCAAAATCATGATTGCAGTATTCTTGTTTATGTTCATCTTCAATTATTTCATGAGAAAATAGATGATCTTTATGTTCTTTACATAAGTCTTCATAAATAATGTTATTATGAGTACTAGATTGATGCATATGTTGAAAAATATTTTCAACAATATAATCATTATCAACCTTATAAGCATAATCATTAAAAGATTGATTATGTAAATCTTTAAAGTCATTATAAATAAATCTATTAATATAAGACTTATTCTCACTCAATTGTTCTACTAATAAGTATTCTTATTTATTAACTATCTCAATGCAAGTGTGATTACCTTTTGTTTCTTGAACAAGCTCTTTAATAGGACATGTTTCAAAAATGATTTCATTAATTCAACACTTATTATCAAAGCTCAGTTCTGAGTTTTGATCTTGACATTCATTGCAAATTGAAAAGTTCTTTTGTTGTAATGTTAATTTATCATGATAGACACCCTTATTTTAAACCTTTATAATCATCAATTTATATCCTTTGCTCATATATCTCCCTATCAACATAAGAGGAAGAAATAGATGGTCCCTTATTATCAAATGCATCAAAACCTATTTAATTTTCAAAATTTTCAGAAATAAGATTTATTACAACAAAATGTGTTTTAATGTTCATATTATCATGTAGATTTCTTGAAATTTCTGAAGGTATTGGCATTTTCTCATCATAGGAAACTAAAATTGTGAAATATTCTTCTTGTTCTTGTAAATCAAGGCTTTGTTTAAAATCACAGAAGAATTGTTCTACAAAGCTGCACTTATCTTCTATAGCATAGATTTTGTAATAATCATAATAGTGAGCAAAAGCAGTAAATAAATCGATATCTTCTTCTTCAAGAATATCAACACATTCTATATCTAAAAAGTATTCAAGAATCATTTGAAATTCTTGATCAATCTCAAGGAAAGATGAAACAATATCTTGATCATAGTTTTCATTTTGATCTTTAGGAAAAGAAACCATATCTTATTGAAAATCTAGTTGGGTAAGTTCACAACTACTTTCTTGCTCAAACTCTTCATCGGTAAATTCATTTTCTTCTTCAATGTTATAAGAGTTATGTACTAATTTAGATTCTTCACTACAACAATGTTCAAAAAGAAGTTCAGATCGAGAGATTAACCTACAATGATTGTGAAGCATGAATGAAAATCCTTCAAAGAAGAAATACTCTTAAGAGGAAGACCTCTAAACCATTTACGAGCATCTCTTTCCAAAGAAAACATAAAAAGATTCATTAATACATCTTATTAAACAATATCTAACATATTCATATAATCATGAAAATCTTGTAAGTATTGTCTAGGGATATCATCATCATCTTCTCAAAACCGAGGAAGACATTTACCCCATATTTTAATATCAGGCATATCATTAGGAAAACCAGGTACAACGGAAAAATCAAAAGGAGCATACCTCGCAACTACTATGGAAGAAGTAAATTTTTCCATTAAAACTTTGTGCAGACACTTAAATGTTGAGTCATAAAGTGAAAGTTTTCTTGAAACAATTTTATTTAAAGAATTGAACGCCTATTGTTATGTTCTTGTTCACCACCAAGAGTCAGAAATTAACCTTTGTCGCACCCTAGGGAAAAGAAATTTTTTAACTTCAATCCTCAACAACGACGCCAAAAGATGTTGTTCCTAAAAATTGCTCTTGGCTAGGGAACAATGTCAAAGCATCCTGAGAGGCCTTCTAGAAACCTCTCCCTGCTTTAGGATTTCAAGCTATCTCTTGGGCCAGAGGGGGTAACCTTCTATTTGTCACAAAAATATGTTGTTCAAAGTTACCTTAGAAAAACCCTTTAATACATAATCTTAATACTAGGTTTGGAAAATAAATGAAATAATAAAAACTAGAAAATAAAAGGCAGGCAGAGAAAGACACTAGCTCCAAACAAATAATCAAAACATGTCCTATCTAATGGGCACCTTTCTCCAACATGAAAAGTCGTGGAATATTCAGAATATGCGCATACACCTCTAATACTTTTCAAAAATAAAAAGACAAGGTAGACTAGAAGGGCGGGGAAAACTGGTATGCACCTTGCAGGTGACCAGGAACCCTTAAAAGACTCAGTAAACTTGAATGAAACTCAAAAGGAAAACAAGAATCCAATCATCAACCCAAAAAACCTCCCTAAGAACCCTAGAGAGACTCCCCAGTATGGTCACCAATTCTGCTAGTGAGAAAATCCCCCTATAACTATACCAGGGTTTAGAATATAGATAGAGAAAATGACCCCCTAAAATTCAATCCAGTTTATACACTACCCCAACCATAATCAAATAAATGAACAGAAAGTAGTAGAAGATAAGATCGGTAACTGTACTTTTTATCCAACGTCTAATGTAGCTCTAAAGATTGCAAGTCTCCTCCCAAAGTTGACCTGCATCCAAGAATAGGAAAACAAGGCTACACTCATGATATTTATATTCATAAATTAGGGTTAGATATCAAATGTTATGTATAAATCAAAGAAAATACATAAAACATCATCATTTGGGACAGGGAAAAGAGATTCTTTTATTTATTAAACAAAGACCGAAACTTACAATCCTTGTCAGCAAACGTTCCGCGAACCTGGTCCAAGATCCTCTTTACAATGCTCCAAGTGCACCTTCAATAAGCCTCTTCTCACAATCTCCTAATAACCTTAAGGAAAGGGAATTAATTGAATGGAAGAAAAGGGGTTGAAGAGGGAATGTTGAGGCAATAACTCACAAAAGGTTGCAAATGCTTGGGCAAGGAAGGGAAGTGAAATTGGGCAGAGTTTCATCATTCTAATGCTTAGTTGTGGAATGATACCCCAAGACCTCCTTTTATATGACAAAAGGATAGTTATTTGATTGGGGGATGAGCTATAGTAGGTGAATTGGTTGGGAAACCTCCAATAGCCCGTAAATTCCACCAATTTCCTTACAACTTTTTAATTTTTGAAACTTTTGGAGGTATACACGTGTCGTTTAGTATGCATCTCACGTATGTACAAGAGATGTAGTGCAACAACCTAAGTATGTACGCGAGTAGTAGTGCATCAACCTGAGTATGTACGTGGGTAGTAGTGAAGTAGGGTGCGTACATGCTCCAAAAAATGGTCTTTAAATGGAGTTCCTCAGCAGTGATTTGGCAAATTATGCAAGTAGCAAGGCCAATGCCATGTAAGCATGAGTAGGGAATTTTAGGGCTATAAAAAATTCCCCCTAATGTATGAGGTCATAAAAGAGAAATTGATGGCTGAAATACATTACAACATCTTCACCAATGCACAAAATCGAGTGAGTCCGGGACTAGAGTTCAGGAGGCACCATCTGCAAAATACAATTGTCTCTTTGAGGCGGGCATACCCATGCTTGGGATGAACTAAATCATGTCGTCCAATCATATACACTGCAGATACATGTCATATAACTATATAAAATGTAGCACGGGCAATACATAGCGAATCTACATCTCAAAATCAGTCGAAGATATACAAGTACAATATGCATCTTCAAGAAGCTAGTGACACCTGCGACTGGATATGTTGTCTTCATAGCTTGAGAAACAAATTCAAGATCTTAAAAACTTAGGTAGGAGTATAATGGGAGTGTAAGACTCACTACTTTGAGGTCTTTGACAATTCGTCGAGAAAAGACTGTGGGATCTTGATGATCAGGCAGAGAACTTCGTTGATTTTGAAGCTGGACTTGATTGGAATATTGGGATGGACGACATATGAAAGTCAAGAGACAAACTGTAGAAAGGTCGACTCAGGTTGGGTAAAAATTCCCTTAGACAGAAGCACGAAAGATGATCAGACTCAGGCAACGTAACATTGGCATAAGTCTGTGATGCAGGAGGCACCACAAACTCTCCATATGTTTGTAAGAGTAACCAAACGGAAGGAGGAAATAGCTCTATGTAGCGAGAACATCTTCCTAAGGTCATACTAGATCCCAATGCTTGATGAAAAAATGGAAGGATGTGCTTTGTCCAAGGGCGACTATCTTTGCTGTCGAAAAAAAGAATGTATATTTCTCGTCGCCTCTTTTTGGAATATTTGTTTTTTTTTTGTCTTTTTCAATTTTTAAAGAGATTGAAAAAGAATAAAAGAATGCTTCATTGCAAAGGAGGAATGAGTGTCGTAACACACAAACTAGTTCCAAGCGCATGGAACATACTAATGCTCAAGGCAAGGAGACATGTGTAGTGTTAGTCCCTAAAGTTGCACTTGACTTCTAAAGGGAAAGCTAGTGAATCATCAAATTATTGCAATGGATTTTATGGATAAATATTGTGTATTGGTTTTTGAAATTGGTTTGAAGTTTAAGAAGTGGGTAAAATAACAATATCAATCTCAGATAACAAGAACAAATTCCTATCACACTTGCTTAATAAATGGTAGTCAACCTGATGAATTAGATAATAGATTATAACATGAAAGACATAAATATGCAAGTTTCCAATCTATCCACTCACATATGAAATCCTTGATCCTAAATATAATTCAAGAACAAGAACATGTACTTAAACACAAATCAGGTTATGAACAAGAAATAAACAAAATCTTCACTCGCTTAAATCAAGAACACGATATATCAAATGCTTCGCAAAAGATAAATATGCATTCAAGTAAGAAAATGAAGAATAAAGACAAGAAGAGGAGTCTAACCATCATATAACCTCTTCCATTTAGTACAAAATGTAATAAGTCTTAGTCTTTACAATCATAAATAGAGTTTTCTTCAAAAATATCACCACTTCCCCCTCCCTAATTTCTCCTTCTGCAGAGTTTATATAGAAAAAGTACATAATTATCAAGATCCAAAAGAAATTGATCTGAAAACCTTCTCATCCATGTTTATTTTATGGTTTCAAATAATCAAGGAGGAAATAATATCTGATCTCCAAGTCGAATTGATGAGGTGGCTCTTCAACTGTTGTTTATGAGTTATTTTAGGAAAATAAATCTGGCAAATTCCTGAAAAATAGGGTCCAAAAATCGTTTTGTATCTCCCAAATTGTGATATCTGTGTAAAAACCGAGAGAGGTTTTTGTGAAGGGGCACGTTCCCAACAAAAAAAAATGGTTTCCAAAAATTCATCTCCAACTGCTTTGAAACCTCGCCAAAAATTGGTCACTAAAATTGGAAATCATTTATTGTGAAATCTCTGAAAAATAGACCTAAAAGATATATTCCAAAATATTAAACTATGATAGTTGTGTAAAAACCGAGAGAGTTTTTTTTGAAGGGGCTCGTTCCCAACAAAAACCTCTTTTTATTTCAAATAATTCATCTCCATCGTTTCAGAAACGGTTCTTGAAGATAAGGACTAAAACATGAAAAACAAAGTACTTCTTGTATTTTGATTTCTTTCTTTTTTCTTGATTCTCTGATATGGATTCATTTTTTGTCTTCAGGATCATCATTTGGAACAAGCAACTTCATCGTGGATGTGAATTTCCAACTCTTCCTTTGTTTTTTTCTTCTTTTTTTGTGCTTTGGTGGCCTTGAGTACAGGGAAAATTTTAGTTAGATCCTTTGTCTCATGTTGCAATTGTAATTTTCTTTTACTAGATCGAATGACTCTAGCCACGGGAGAATTCTCCTTTTCTGTAACAACAAAGGTTTTAAGAATCTTCCTTTTCCTTTGTTGATTTATGTTCTAGTGTGGCTTTAGGATTGGATCCTTGTTCTTCAAGATTGAGTGATTTTTCCACTTTTCTTAGGGGCCATAATATTGATTTTAATCCTTGTAGATCTGTGAATGCTTAGGGTTCTAATATAATTATTTGGAACCTCTGAAAATATGAAAGTTGTGGAAGATTTATATTTCCTGCAAAACATGTATAAACTGATACAAAGATATAATAAAGGACTCATGTATCGTATGTTATGAATCATAACAGGAAATCTGTGAATTGATATCAGACTTATTGAGTACAAACCCAATCCCTTTGAATAAGGATAAAAACTAAAAACACAACACGATCATAATCATAAATGATATTGGATTTTAGGCAATGACCTCATACATTTGCTAACATGATCTGGGGAGCTGGCGCATTTGAAACAATGATTATTTATGGTGCTACAAGAATAACATTATTCTTCTAGCACATTTTTCCCTTTCCATAATTTCAAATTTTAAAAGAGAAAAAAGACTTGTACCTTGATGGAAAGATTCTAAATGTCTTATTCTAACTTTAATCACACTAATGCATGCAATAAAACGTTCAGAAAGGATAATTCAAGTACACTTTACAAAAAATGTAGAGGGAGAAAATCAAAGCTTAAAATGATGTAAGAATGGTAGAGCGGGGAAAAGAGTAGTTGAACAATCAAAAACAAAATTAAGGACTAACACTAGCTCCTTCTGGGGATAATGTTTCACGATGAAACTTTAAGAACATGTTAACCAATGAGTTTATCTTTCTTATCGTCATAAAATTTTCACTACAATTTTTTCCCTGCTTTGACATCCATTTATTTTGTAATCCAAAAAATAAAAACCCAGAAACTGGAGAGTATTACTTCCATTAGGCTATGGATTCATTTCTCCCTATTGATTTACCGCACAACAATGCTTAATTAGCTTATTTACGAACATCTCCTACTCCTAACCAGTAGAAACCAAACCAATTAGGTGAAGACAAATTTCCAAAAGAACCATTCAAGACGCAAATTGATTGGCTGAATCTTTTGCACGTGCTTAAGAAAAAAGCAATCTTCAAAAGAAATTTGTGGCTCATGAGACAATTGAACCTTATAATCCCAGTGAAAAAATGATAGAATATTTAAACTTGAAAAACCCTCCAGATATGCAGCCATGGGATCATTAAGATAATGAAACATTACTTTTGAATCAATAGTAAACACATAATCTTCCAACTTCAGATGAACATACAACTTTTGTGAAGAATATGATCCAATAGTCAAGCTACACTCTACTTGTTCTGCTGAAATTAGTGCATGAATCTCATTTTTTTTATGAAAATGAACAACATCTTGGATAAGTTGTTTCTTCATCTATCTCTCCAACATCAGATTCATACTCATAAAAAATGGGCTTATTGGTGCATAGGTCAATGAATACTAAAGTGAAATTATGCTCTTTTTTGTTTTCTATTGTTGTTATATAAATAAGCTCAACATTGCCTCTTTCACTACCTTCCAAAAGATTAGATTCAAAGTTGTCAAAGAGAGGTTGATTGTTGCTCAAGTCAATGGAGGGTAATATGCAATTTTTTTCTTCTCCATTTTTGTATTTATCATATATAGGTTGACTATAAAAAAATGTTGAATTTTGAAATTCACAAAATTTTGTTTCATGATGCTCTTCAAAGAAAGAACACAAATGAACAACCTGGTCTTTTGGAGCAAAAATTTCATTATGACAACAACTTTTAGAACCATCCATTAAATTTGTTTTCATGACACTATCATCAAAAACATCTTGAAAAACTTCTCCTTGAAAAGAAGAATGAGAGAAAGTTTCATGAATGATCAAATCTTTTTCATCATCATAGGATGGAGGATTTTGATTTATTTCAACTGAAAATGATAAAAAAAATTGTTCACCATCAATATAATCTTCAATACTTTCTTCACTAAAATATTGGCCTTCACAAATATTTCCAGCCATAAATTCTTCATGAAGAGACCCATTCAAATGGCCATCAAAACTGTTAATAGAATTATGAGAACATTCTAAAATATCTTCATTGATCTCATTACTAAAGTCCTGGAAATTTTTGCTAAGAGATTTAAATTGCTCACAAAAATCATTCAACAGGAACTTGGCAGGATAAATCCTCTTACAATATGAATGAAAAGAAGCATGTAAATCCTTTAATGATGAAATAAGGGAAACAGGAAGAGATCGATAGCATTGTCTCACCTCTCCTTCCAAGGAGTACATAAACATTTTCAACAATACATCTTCATGATGAATATCAAGCCGGTCCATGTATTGATGAAAATCAATCAAGTGTTGTGCAAGAAGATCATGATCATCTCCTTTGAACCTCTGAAGGTAGTCTTCCCATTCATGCATAGTAGGCACAACATTTGGAAAACCAAGAATACCGGGGAAATCAAATGGAGCAAACCTACGAGCCAAAATGGCTTCCATGGCCTTAGACATCCTGGATCAATGGAGTTACCGACAGATTCTTCCTTCATGGATTCGTCAGATGAATGATGCATTCATAAGTTGTGTCCAACCCCTGTTCACCATCGGGAGCTAGAGTTGATCATTGTTGTTCTTGCCAGGGAAGATGTCTTCATTCCTTCATCCTCGACAACAACGCCAAAAGATGTCATTCCCTAAATTTGCGCTTTATTGATAAAGGGAAAGCTAGGGAATCATCAAATTATTGCAATCGATTTTATGGATAAATATTGTGTATTGGGTTTTGAAATTGGTTTGAAGGTTAAGAAGTGGGTAAGATAACAATATCAATCTCAGATAACAAGAACAAATTCCTATCACACTTGCTTAGTAAATGGTAGTCAACCTGATGCATTAGATAACAAATTATAACATGAAAGACAAAAATATGTAAGTTTCCAATTTATCCACTCACATATGAAATTGTTGATCTTAAATATCATTCAAAAACAAGAACATGTACTTAAACACAAATCAGGTTATGAACAAACAATCAACAAAATCTTCACTGGCTTAAATCATGAACAAAATATATCAAATGCTCCGCAAAAGATAAATATGCATTGAAGTAAGAAAATGAAGAATAAAGACAAGAAGAGGAGTCTAACCATCATATAGCCTCTTCCATTTAGTACAAAATGTAATAATTCTTAGTCTTTACAATCAGAAATAGAGTTTTCTTCAAAAATATCACCACTTCCCCCTCCCTAATTTCTCCTTCTGCAGAGTTTATATAGAAAAAGTACATAATTATCAAGATCCAAAAGAAATGGATCTGAAAACCTCCTCATCCATATTTAGTTTATGGTTTCAAATAATTAAGGAGGAGATAAGATCTGATTTCCAAGTCAAATTGATGAGGTGGCTCATCAACTGTTGTTTATGAGTTATTTTAGGAAAATAAATATGGCGAATTCCTGAAAAATAGGGTCCAAAAATATATTCGTATATCCCAAAATGTGATAGTTGTGTAAAAAAAGAGAGAGGATTTTGTGAAGGGGCCCGTTCCCAAAAAACCCTCTTTTTTTTTCCAAAAAATCATCTCCAGATGCTTTGAAACCTCACCATAAATTGGTCACTAAAACAGGAAATCATTTATTGTGAAATCTATGAAAAATAGGCCTCAAAGATATATTCGAAACTCTTAAAATATGATAGTTGAGTAAAAACCGAGAGATTTTTTTGTGAAGGGGACCTTTACCAACATAAACCTCTTTTTTTTTCAAATAATGCATCTCCATCGTTTCAAAAACGACTCTTGAAGATAAGGACTAAAAAATGAAAAATAAAGTATTCAGTGTATTTGATTTCTACCTTTCTTCTTTTTTCTTGATTCTATGATATGGATTCATTTTTTGTCTTCAGAATCATGATTTGGAACAAAATTCATCCTGGGTGTGAATGTCCAACTCTTCCTCTATTTTTTGCTTCTTTTTCTATGCTTTAGTGGCCTTGACTACAGGGCAAATTTTAGTTAGATCCTCTGTCTCCTGCTGCAATTGTAATTTTATTTTACTAGATCAAATGACTCTAGACACTGGATAATTATCCTTTTGTTACACATTGTTTTGGTCACCCCAGTGATCAAATGACGATATGTGCATGACTCACTTCCATGTTCCCTGAAAACACTAAAAGAGACTTTCTCCATGAGAAAAGTGCATTAGCTTTTTTTCCTTAAAAACTATGTCAAAGGAGATCGCCGCACCCTGCTCTATGCTTAGGGTGCAACGATGCTTGATCGTCGCATGTTGCACCAAATATGGACTGCGGTGTTGTCGCAGGCTGCCTATACATAGGGTGTGACGATGCTTAAACAAGGAAAAAGTGAAATTCACAAATGTTCTAGAAGGGAATCTTCTAGAAGGTGAGGTGGCCTCTGATCGGTTTGGATCTTACTCGCTTCTTTGATTTAGTGGGATCATCCTAATATCCTCATCCATCCCTCTTTCACCCTATATAAAGAGGTATCTCTTATGGAAAAGGCTAAGTCTTGCTTATGCATGAAGAATTATGCTATAGATTATATTGGAGATAGCTTTTCTTTAGCTCTCTAAGTCAGATTGTGGATCTTCTTCATCAAAGGCATTGGAGAAAAGGTCTATGTGTTGGAGAAAAGAGCCATTGGAAGGGACCTTTCAATATGAAGGCATGGGTTGTATTCTCCACTTCCATTTAATATAATGCAACAATACATTTCTTCCCTATAAAGGTGTATTTACTTTTACTGTATAACTCATTGATCTTGTACATATAATTCATTGGAATATATATATCTTTGTTCTCTCCCTTTGTTGGTTTGTGCTTCTTAAACAAGTTCACCATCCTGCAAATCCAAATATGGAGTGACAAGGACAACACTAGCGAGGATCAAGTGTCATGTAAAAGGTATGTCATTTGTCCCTCTTTGAACTAGTTTATATGACAATGAAGTCTAAGGTGAAGTTTGTATTCTGCCTTGTTTTGTTCTAGCTTCGTGTTGAAGTTAGGGAGATTAGTTTGTGTTCACACTTAATGATTTGTCTGATAACAAAATTGGCGACCATACTAGGGATCAAATTATTATTATTATTATTTTCTTATTTTCTTTTAGCCTACCTTCTTTTGATCAATTTCATTCTCTGAGTCCGTGGGTGATCCATCTTGACATCCTGATTCTGAAAGTTCATTAAGAAAATTTATCATTCTTCCAATTTTTCCTTATATTCATACAACGTCGCATTGTGTCTTATTTCCGGCCTGCGATGATTCTTCATTGTCGCACTTTGCTTGTGTAGACCAGGGCGACAACATCTCATTGTGCCTTACTTTCAGCCAGCGACGAGTGTTCATCGTCTCATTGTACCCTTCTGCATCCTGCGACGATTCCTATAGGAATTGTTGGAGTGACAGTCAATTTTCTTTTCTTTGCCCAGATTTTTCTTCACTGCTTGGGATGAACTTTTAGCTTTGGTGAATTTTTGCTTTGTGTCTTTTAAGCCTGTATTTGATTGATTTTCAATAATTGAGAGTCTTCTTCATAAGCTTTGTAAGTTTCAACTTTTACTTCTTATTGCAAGGATATAATCTCAAGCCTTTGATCCTGAGTTCTTTCTTGATTTGTTTTGAGTTTTGGATTGATTTTAAGTTTTGGATTGTTGTTGATTGAGAAACAATTTTTATTTGCATTCAACAAATAGTTTTCTTACCGTTTTCATTTTTGCTTGCATTATAAGTTTGATTTGGGAAATAGTGTTGAGAATGGATTAATCTTCTTATACCATTCTTTCTTTTTGGATTATGTATTTGTTCTGATTTGAAAAGGAAAGGACCGAAGTTTATTCTTCTTTTTAGTGGTATTTATAAGAACTTTTTTGCATTCAAATATTTGTCGAAAAGAGAAAATTGGAAGATTTAGTAGCTTTGATTGTTTGGAATCCATATCATTCAAAGATTGAGAAATTGTGCTTTGTAACTTTTGTATTATGGAAAGAGAAACCTTCTCCCTATTGTAATTAGAGTTCATTAAATGAAACAATTGAATATCATATTTTTTTTGCATTTTAATGGGTCAAGGTCAAATACATCATTAATTTAATTTATGTTTCCCTTTTGAGTAAACAACAACCTTTAAAATACAACGTAATTTTAAAATCTATCAGCAACTTTTACTTATAGATATTTTACACACCAACATTAGCTAGGATAACGCTTTGGAATAGGTTGTAAGGCACACTCTCCAAAGCATAAAAACACAAAACAATATCTTGTGATAGGGAGAGTTCAAATCCACTTGCTACATTTTGTCAAGCCCTTCTAACACAAGGGTCAATCAGGAGGTCGCATTAGTGTCGATAGAGTTACTCACCCTGCTTTGTTGGTCTTAGTGTAGATATTGCACGTATTATTGGGGGTCACTTGAGAAGAAAATAATGTGGGGACCTTCTTGAGTTGATTTCGGGCTTAGATACCCTACCCTTGCATGTGGATCGGACTGTTGACTACTTCCCTAGGCATCATTGTCGTAATTGGTTACCTTAATTTCCCATATCTTTAGAGTCTTTTACAGGAGGTGACTGTGGAGGGGCAAGTCTTCATGGTACATGAAATCGACATTGGCGAAACTTACTTGGGCTCCTTGGAGGGTATACCCATGATTATGTGTGGGAGCTTGCACCAGGGTGTAAATCTGTTAAGCAAGTCATCAACATAAATTTTCCACCCACTTTATCCTAGCCCCTTCTTGTCTTGATTTCATGACATTGGCTTTCATCACCAACTAGTGACTTAGAAATAAGAAGGTTTGTTTGTGTGTTTGATATATAGATTTTATTAGTGAGTGTTGTTTGTTTCTCTAGTTGACCATAGATTTATTTCATTCTTTATTTTGTGTGGCCAACATCGGCCCTCATCGTTCACATAGGATGCAAGGGTTACCTCCAGAAGACCCAGAAGAAAACTCTCATTTTCTTCCTAACTCACCAAAGGGCTCTCCTGAAGGAGCAATCAATAACGAGGTAGCCCATGAGATTGGAAGTTCTACTCCATTGGAGGAATCAATTCTTCCTGTAAATTCGTTATTGATTGTTGTACAAGATCCACTTTTGCTCCAGATAAATTCATCGGGAGATGTTGCTGCTAAAGATTATACTAGAATACCTATTGGACCTCACACATAGTATGGCATAGATGATCCACCCTTCCAAAGTGAATCATTTAAAACTCTAGTTCATACTGCTGGAATTTTTAATCCTAGCTCTATCTATGCTCATTCTCTTTGGAGGACCTCTTTGAGACACGATATTTTTGATAAACTAGGAATGAGTCACCTACGCCTGAGGACCTATAATCAACCTATGGAATCACATACGCTTGTGACTTCCACTGCTTATACAATACCTTTAGATAATTTTACTTGCACGACCAGTAATGTTGTCACAGTCTTAGACCAATTGTTGGTTCATTCTCATACAATTCTTCCTCTCCAGCTCGCTAGCTCTACCATGATCCCACAAGTTACGCCTATTTCTTTTGGAAGTCCGGTAATCACTCAAGCTCCTATTGGAACACCACTTCCTCTTATATCAAATCCATCACTTCCACCTGGGTATAACACTATGAATAATTCTATTGCTAATCTTGCCTAGAGTCCATCCGAAGGGCCTAATATTTTTGTTCCTCCTGGGTATAATGTTGCTATTAGTTTTGTTCCTACACCTACTCAAGTTATCTCTGGGGGGGCTAGAGTTCCTCCTCCATATTCACATGGAGGATCTAATCGTCCTGGCCCAAGCAGCTCCAATCAAGTTGGAGGCACAAGTCATTATGTCGCTTCTAGTTTTCAAATTCTTGTTGGAGGCCAACCTCAAGTTGGGGGGAAACCCCAAGTTGGGGGTCATAACCCAGTATACGGGAAATATATCTATGGATTACAATCTCAACCTTGGAATTTTCCTTTCCAAGGCAATCAACAACCGCCCGGGGGGAAAACTCCTCAAGTTAATTCTTTTGTACCCCCATAATCATGGGCAACCATATCCAAGTTGTATGAATCCTACCTGAGGTCAAGCTTTTCAGTCTAATGCTCCTTTCCAAGGAAGCATACCCAATCAACCAACTCATGTTGGATATTTTACTCAAAACCCTCCACCACCAAATTTGACAGGACCCTCTAACTATCCACATATTGCTTATGGTCCTACTGGTATACCTACGAGACTACCTCCTCAAAATTACCAATTTCCTCAAGTGAAAAAACAACTGTTGTTTCTTGATACTTTGGATTTACCAAATTTATCTAGGATTTTGAAAGATCTTATCTTGTATTCTCCTTAATATTCGGTCATACCTGCCAAGTTACCATCAGACATTCCTAAGTTTGATGGTCGATTAAGGGAAGACCCAAATAATCACATCATGACTTTCCATCTTTGGTGTTCATCCAAATCTTTGATGGATGACTCCATTAGATTACGCCTTTTCCAACAAACTCTTATAGGTTCGGCAGCCAAATGGTATATCGAATTGCCACGAGGATTCTTCAATGATTTCAACACCTTAGATATGGATTTCTTAACACATTACTAGTTACCAATACGATATGAGACATGAACCAAAATTTTGAGTTCATTTAAACAACCATCTTCTACTCACATTTCCGATCATACTCGTGAGTGGAGGAGGAGAAGACGCTTAATCAAAGTTCCCCTTCCTGATCAATTATTGGTTGAGTGGTTTACCAAATCACTCATCGGTTCTATAGCCTGAGATGTCTCCATGGGTGGTTTCGTCACTGAAGAGTAGGTGATTAGTCATGCTCAATAATTGGATATTTTTATTCATAAACGTGCACACTATATGACTTGATCCTTGATGCTCCTCACCCATCTACAAATCCATCCCCAACACCTCCAATAGCTTCTCATGCTGTTGATGGTGTGATTGGCACTTTTCACGCTGAGACTCAGTCTAAACAAGACAGTCATTCCAATCCCAAATCTACCATTGCTAATGTACAAAATACTCCTCCTACGACTCCTTCTCCGGTAAAACCTTTGAGGTTAACATTGTTCAATCTACACCTACATGTAAAAATCAAAATAAAAAGAAAGGGAAGGGTAAGAATAAAGAGGATAAAAATAATAATCAACAATCCAATAAACCCAAGACTCGGCTTGCTGATGATAAAGAAAAGAGAAAAACTTGTTATCCTTGTCTTATCTTTGGTGAGGATCATTATACGAAATATTGTCCACGATGTGTGAGGTTACTAAGTTCCTGCAAGGGACCGGGACACCTCCTACACCCGTTGTTTTGTCACAACGTTTTCCTTCTTAGCAGCAGGACCAATTGGTCATTCATGACCAACCTTCTCCCTATACCACATCTTATGTACTTATGTGTACCGGTGACTCCAAGAAGAATGAAGTTGCAGTCGCTACTCAAGCCAAATATTATTCTCCTTCGAAAGAGAAATTTGATGATTCACCACCTCCATTGGTTCAACCTCCTTCATCGACTTCACCTCCCAAAAATCCTCTTCATCTCGAATGATCAAGTCTAGATACATTTCTTTACCCTCCTCCTAAAGGCATTGTTTGTAAGTCATCATTTAACCCTCACGCACGTGTTTCTGAAAACTACAGTATTGTAGAAGATCTTGCGCAGGCACCTTCTGCGATGTCGGCTCTCGAAGTCCTTCAAAGTTGTCCTACGCAACAGAAGGCACTATTAAAGGCTATTGGTGGAATCGATCCTACCGATACGAACTTGATAATATTTGACTTGGAAGATCATATTTCAAGTCTCCCTCCTCAATTAGCGTTTCAAATACAAGTCATTGTGGAAAATAAGAATATTTGTCGAACCGTTATTGACGAAGGAGCCTTGACTTGTGTCAGTTTCGTCACTTCTTAGAAACCATTGGCTCTCCTGCCCTTACTGAGTCAAACAATACTCTAAAATATTTTAATGTTATAGGGTTTAAACCTTATGGTGTTCTTCCTTCGTTATCTATTACGTTAGAAGGCAAAGTGGTTACTATTGAGGTTGAGGTGTTTGATGCATCTCTCGATTACAACCTTCTACTTGGCCGTAGTTGGATTGATTCTATGTGTGTAGTTTTTTCTACTCTTTTTCTATGTGATACATTTCCCTCACCAAGGAAAAGTTGTTACTTTTGATCAACTTTCCTTCTTTAATTTTACTCTAATTCACGTACTAGTAACATACCGTTCATTGCAAAAACACCTCCCAGTTATGAGAATGTCGGTGTGGGTCTTCTAAAGGATTCATTGTTAATGGGTACGTTCCCCATTCCACCACCTAATATTCCTACTCCTTTTTTCGCTTCAATTAACATGAGACCCTTGGATAGTACCTAGCTTTGATGATTGTCTTCATTACGACAATCAAATGCCTTTAAGTCCGGTAGAATTAGATTATCAAGCTATTCAATCAGAAACTCCTTCTCCTCGTTCTCTCTTAGACACGTCTCTAGATCCATTTCACATGGTGTTTCACACCGACGAGATGATCATGACAGTCATGTCTATGGAAGATACTCCATGGGACGATGGGCATCATCATTCTATCCTCTTCTCGAAACCCGAGACCATAGAGAGTTACCAATGGATTCTAAATCCGTCTAATGTCGTTACTACTCACCTTGTTCCTGAAACAACACACGATGTTTTGTACGAAGGGAACTTGGGAAATATTTCACCCACCATCCCTCTAGATATTTCGATTAAACCTAGAATCGTGGAAAATGTGCATATCGGTGCCTCATGTTATGTTTATGAGATCCGCATTTACAAGGCCCTTTTCCAAGAATTTCGTGACGTTTTTGCCTAGAGTTACGAAGAGATGCCTGGAATTGATCCAGATATTGTTGTACATGAAATTAATACTTACCCGGATGCTAAACCCATTCGATAGAGACTTTGCCCAGTACATCCACATAAAGTTGTTGCTATTAAACTCGAAGTTGAAAAACTTCTTAAAGTCAGTTTTGTCTATCCTGTGGCTTTGACTAATTGGGTGTCCAATCTTGTTCTAGTTACAAAGAAACAAGGCAGGATCCATGTCTGTGTAGATTATAGGGATATCAACAAGGCTTGTCCCAAAGATAATTATCCAACCCCTTTCGTTGACAAGATTGTTGACGACTATGCCAGGAGTGAAATATTCTCTTTGATGGATGTTTTCTCCGGCTATAATCAAATCAATATTTTACCCACAGATCAACATAAGACTGCTTTTATTTTCCCTTGGGGAAACTTCACATACCGAAAACTACCTTTTGGTCTCAAGAATGCTGGTGCGAATTTTCAACGCGCTATGTCTTATGATTTTCATGTTATTAAGCACATTGAACAACCTTACCTAAATTATTTACCGACGCATTCCATGCGTCGCCAAGATCACTTGACACATTTATGGACCATTTTCCTACATTGTCGCTATTATCGCATACAATTGAATCCACATAAATGTGTTTTGTGTGTGGAGTTCAGACGACTTCTTGGTTTTATCGTTTCTACACAAGGGATTAAGGTCGACCCTTTGAAGGTTGGAGTTATTCTCAATTTTCCTCCTCCTTATACCTTACGCCAACTCCAAAGTTTGCAAGGGAAGGAAAACTTTTTACATCGATTCATCCCCAATTATGTTGAATTAACGAAAGGTTTTACTTGACTTCTTAATAAGGATCACTATTTTGTATGGGACGACACTGCCAACAAATCCTTTGAAGCTTTGAAACTTGAATTAACCCATACACCACTCTTATTTCCTCCTGATTATAATCAAGATTATTTCTTATACTTAGTTTCTGCATACTCTACCATCGCTATGGTTCTAGTCCAAGAGGATGATTCACATGATGAACATTTTATCTACTATTTGAGTTGGATTCTTATGACCACCGAAACCAAATATATGCGTGTGGAGAAGCTGGCCTTGGTAGTTATTCAATTTGTTCAACATTTTTGTCATTATATCTTATTATGCAAAACCACAGTCATTTTCAATTTAAACCCTACACATCCTTACTCGACAATTGTTGGGGGGGGAAATACTCCAAATGGATAGTGATTCTCTAGGAGTTTGATTTGGAGTTTTAGTCAGCCAAGTCAAAGAAATCTTTGGTTTTTGCTGAGATAATATGTGACCTTCCCTCTACTGAGACATAAATTGTGGTAGAGGATTTCTTTCCTAATGAGTATCTCTTTCTAATAAGTTCTGACGACATATGGTATGGAGAAAATATCATTCATCTCCAAACCCAAACTTTTCAGCCTGATATTTCTAGTGTACATCGTCGTCGTATTCGATATCAAGCCCATCAATACATTATCCTTGGTGATACCCTTTACCGTCTTGGTATTGATTCAATATTTCAATGATGTCTAACCTATGATGAAGCAGAGAAAGATTTGAATGACTGTCATTTCAAAGTATGTGGCGGTCATATGTCTGGGTATGCCACTGCCCAAAATATCTTACGAGTTGGTTACTTCTAGCCTTCGTTGTTTAAGGATTGCATTACTGTCATTCAGAAATGCCACGCTTGTCAAATGTATAACAATAAGATTCGATCTCATCCTGCTCCTCTTTACCTTGTAGTTTATGTTGGTCCATTCGCTAAATGGGGCATTGAATTCATGACATGTAACCCTCACTCGGCCGAGGGGAATGGATACATTATCGTAGCCATGGACTATTTCACTAAATGGGCCAAGGTGATGCCTACATTTGATAATACCAGGAAAATTGTAGCGTTTTTCATATTCAATCATATCGTTACTAGATTTGGTGTCCCTCAAGCCATCGTCACTGACCATGGTAGTCATTTTCGTAATTTCATGATGTCTGAACTTACCAATAAGTTGGGTCTTTGACATGAAAACTCAACACCTTACTATCCACAGGCCAATGGCCAGGTTGAAGCAATCAACAAAGTTCTCACTACTATGCTTCAACGGATGGTAGGAATTCAAAATTCAAGTTGGCACACGATGCTCTTCTCGGCTTATGGGCCTATCAAACATCCATTAAATCTACCACGGGGTTCACACCTTTCCAGTTAGTATATGGTATTGAATCTATTCTGCTGATTGAATTTGAAATCCCATCGTTGAAACTAGATGTCGTACTTCTCCCTAACACCTCTACCGAAGAGGAACATCTCTTGTATTTGATGCAATTAGACAAGACTCGTCGTGATTTTTCTTTAGTCATTGAAACTCAGAAGAAATGTGTCAAAGATCAATACGACAAGAATCTCAAACCACATGTTTTTTTTTAGGGTGATTTAGTTCTCCTTTACGAACATGGTCGTGACTTATTAGGGGCCGGTAAATTCAAGCCCATGTGGCACGGTCCTTATATTGTTAAACGAGTGTTGGAGAAAGGGGCTTAATATGAGCTGGTAGATTATGATGGAATTCCTTTGAGTGAACCCATAAATAGGATTTACTTGAAGAAGTACCATGCTTAAACTATTTTTGCATGAGTGCTTTGTATTTTTAGTGTATCATACTCTAGTGTGCTTTTTTTGTTTTTTGTTCCACCTTTCAACCACTTACCTTGCATTGTGCTTGGTTTCCATATGTTTATGTCTTCGCTACCCTATATCGGCTTTATTGATTATGCTAGTCACAGTACTCAAAACCTAGTGTCTGTTGCATGGGAAATCTATGCACCTACAGATGAGTTGATTAGTCTACGCGGTATTTTTCTTGGTCATTCAACTAATAATATCGCAGAATATAGTGCAGTTATCAAATTATTAACTGACACCATTTTATTTGGCATCTATTATATTATTGTATGACTTGATTCATAGTTAGTAGTGTTGCAATTGAGTAACGTTTTTTCCATCTGAAGCCCTACATTATTACAGGTATACTTAAGAATTTTCCTCTTGGAAATACATTTTGATTATATTGAGTATCAACATATTCCTAGATGTCTAAACACATTGACAAATGCATTGGCTAATTATGTGTTAGACAGACACATTTATAACTCCAAACACACATTTAAAAAAATACAAGTAAGTCGGTAGGAACTTTATATTAATACATCAAAATTTACAAAAAGTATTTGTCCTAAGACCAAAATATAAAAATAATGAAGCCCATGGCTTCATATACAAAAGCATCATGGATGTTGCTCATTGTAAAAAATGATTGTCTATGCCACTCTACGGAGCAGTCGACCAATAGATGTCGATATGTCAATTGTATGGCGTTGGTTGTGTTATCACTGTGAAACTTTCTTTTGGAAACCCAGCCTCGGAACTTAGCAGGAGGCTAAGTCAGTATGGACGAGCGACGGATTGGCAGACGAAGCCAGATCCGATAGACATGGCTAAATATAGAGGAAAGGTGGGGTAGATGGGGCCCAACGGGTCTTGATCATGAGCGCTTCCAAATCAATGGTCGAAGGATGCATCGAGTGGAGAAATAGCACACTGGTTAATATCCTAGAGGTGGGCTGATAAGAATACTGCATTTTTGTTCCGAAGGTACGTGTCGCCACTAGATACATATCGGGGGGAAGAGCGGGTAATCCTAAGACCACCCAAGTCCACCTCGATGTCACGTGTCATAAAATCATTTGATATATGTCAAATCCAAGGATTGCATGGGGAAAGGGACGGCCGATCAAATCACTTCATGCCACTTGTTCGAGTACTTTTCTTCCATGCAATGCCAGGTGAGCACCACCGGATAACTGATTCGAAGGCTCATCATTCAGAATAGATTGGCCAAGCGTGACAAACCGTTGTACCTATAAGTACTTTTGTCAGTAATTCATGATTGGAACTCAATGACTAATGTCATTCAAAACATGGCTTACATTACTCTATTTTGGGTAATTAACACCCTATTTAAGAATGGGGTAATCACAGGTTGAATCATTCAACTAAGGAAGATAATTTTATGTTTTTTGCAAAACCAGGAAAAATGAATAAAGCAAACCAAGTGGCCTCTAGTGAACCAGGATTTTCAACTAATATGACAAATTTGTCATTGAAGAAGAAAGAGAAGTTGGTTGCACGGATATTAGCAATGAAATTTCATACAAAGCTTGCAAAAGAGCCAGAAGTAGATAAAGAGGTCAGATTAAATCCCTCATGAAGGATTTAGTCATCGATGGATACATCAATGAGCATCACATGCGAGTTGTCAAGAGGAAAAGGAGCAAGAGACAGAAGATAGAGGTTAAAGTTGAGGTGGCTGAGAGCGTTGGAGAAAACCAACAGGCTTGGATTGACACTTTAAAAGAAGAAATTGCTAATCTGAAATAGTTCTTAGGCTAAATTGAGTATGTTTTAGAGAATTTTGTAATGATATGGACATGTGGCGTTCAAAGTGAAAATCTTGAATATGTCAGTTTTGTCTATAACGCTCCCTACAAAATAGGAGTATAGTTGTTATATGTTACTCTTTTTTGTAACTGATGTCTATTTTTAGAATTGTAGGGAATTTTATTCGTTTTGAATCTCGTATGTAATTTATCTATATATATTATTCCAAATATAAATGGAATGAGGACTGACCGGAGAGGGGCCTGCCCTCATAGTAGGAGGACTTTGTAATTTCCTGGAGCTAAATTGAATATATAATGCAGAAGCGTTTTGAACTCTTTATGAAAATATTCTAATGGTTGTGATATGAGTTTTGTTTTCTCTCATAGTGTGTATTTCTTGTGTCTTTAAAATTCCATTTGCATATTCTTTTGTTTAAATTGGAGAGTCAAAGGTCAGGAATTCATCTTATGATGCTCTCGACTTAAGCGATTTAAACTATGTGATTCTCTTCCTAGCTAATTCAAAATTCATTTCAATAATGCTCTGATGCGGTTAATATTTTTTCCTTTTCCTCTTTCACCCTGCAAATTTCAATTTACAACTTAGATTCATTGCCTCATTTAGCCTTTCTCCTCTTGATAGTTCTAATGGCTTCCTATTGTTTATTTAGTTTTGACTCCATAGCCCTAAGTGTCCCTCCCTTTCCTTGCCAACAACTTTATAACCCCCCCCCCCAAAACAAACTAAATCTAGCCATTGATTGCAGAAGAAATATCAAGTGACACGAGAGAGCCCTCTCTGAGTTGAGAAGGCTAGTGTCCAGCTCTAAAGTAGGTTGAAACAATTACCTATGTTGTTTGTCTATCAGTCGGACAAAATTTATAGAGTGCTAACATTCTGGCGCCGTTGTCGGGGACAAAATTGAAAAATTTTCCCTGGGAAAGAATGACATGGTTGATTTTTAAGGTCTGAGAGCGACAGAAAATTAGACACATATTGGTTGTATTCCTTCTCTAGCAACTCCACACATCAAAAAATCAGTTTGAAGGTGATTCCACTAATAGAAGAATCCAAAAATTTAAATTTTACTGGCGACTCCACTCTCAATGCAGAATCCAGCTTGCGAAACATCATTGATGACTCCACTGTCTGAAGATGAAACCCCTGACAGAGGTATGAAAAAGCATTATGGAAGAAAACAAGTACTTAAAATTTGAATTTTTCCAAGGCATTTTATTGTTTTTTATAAGTCGGTTTTGGTCCTTCCCTGAACATGCTAGACAATTTTTTCTTCACCTACTACATGCAAACGATGTTCATGATAATCCTAAAGTTGCATATCCTCCTCTTAAGATTATATGAATATCCCCTTAGTTTATTGTTGACCTTGACCAAAGTCTCCCACCTGAACCATATGATAACTACAACCAAGCAGATAAACCTCATGAGACCAAGGCTGATATTTAATCTCTTGTGTTTGGTTCAACACCCTCCAATATCCAGCACCGATACAGACCCTTGAAATTACCCCACATCCTTCACGATTTTCCTCCAAAGTACTGTGAGTACCTACCTGTGTTTGATGGGGAACAAGGTACCATCACAGCCGAAAACGCATCCAAGGTTTTGATCATTTTATAGATTTGTTTGAAATCGATCACGACTATGTTTGTATGAGGGCTTTCTCTCAATCCTTGAAAGGAGATACCAAATAATGGTTCAAACATTTGCAACCAAGGAAAATTGGCTCATGGGAATAATTGAAGGGTGTTTTTTCGAAGTTCTGGGGTAAGAAGAAATCTCTAGACCTGTAACTTACAGAATTTTATGCCTTGAAAGGGAAAATCACTGAGACCATTTCCACATTCAGTAGAAGGTTTTCCAGTAATTATTATGATCTGTCCAAAGAAATTCAACCCACTGAAGTTGCTGCCATGCTCTAGTATCCCACTACTCTTCACCCAGATTTGTCTTTCCTCCTAACAGAAAGAAGACCTGTGACCTTAAAACAAATGTTCAGTGATGCTCAGGATATTCAACACAATATCCTAGCATGTGAATAGATTCAAAGTGAAAAATTAGGTGTTCCGAGACATAAGGATGAATGTGAACAGAGAAAATTTGACTGGGATCTTGAGCATAAAATTGATGATATCATAAGTCCTTTGGAAGTTTTGAATGCAAATGATTTTGCAGAGGATTATATCCCACTTGTTGAAAGGGAAGGTACTTATGCAGTTTCCGATCCACCCCATCACGAGAATAAAGTTGATTGTTTCATATATTCATTTGAAGATGGTCAAGAAGATGAGCTTGCAAATCAGTTTGTTGAGGAATAGGTTGGTGTCCCAAGTTTTTTCTTGTTAGACAATGTAGCATATGTTACTGACTTGCCTATATATGATCAATATGACGATGATTATGATAATGATCTCCCACAACCGCCAAGTGTAGTTCCTATATCGGGAAATTTCCTTCACCATCAATATAACGAGAGAAATCAACTTACATATCACGGTCATAGAGAAGAGGGTACTGAAAAAGCTGAGGAAAATTCTCTTCCTTTATGCTTTTCTTCATTGGAATTGATGAAAGAAAATGCTAAGGTCATCATTGAAACAAAGGGAAGTATGTTGATGCCAAATCACAATGATTCACTAAGATAATTTGACAAGAAATTGCAGCCATTGGTCCAAGAGGAATATGAAAGGGAGTGTGTTCAACAACATAGAGAAATGAAAAAATGTGCATATGACAAAAGTAAAGGAAATAAAGAAGATTCTGAATCAGGTGAAACAACCTTGCCATTGTGTTTTTCTTCTTTCAAATTGTTGAAGCAAGATGTAAATAATGTCCCAGATCAAAAAACTTCTAGATATGATGTTGAATATCCAAAATGCAATGGACTTGCAAATGAAATCCATCTTCCTTTATTATTTTCTTCCTTTGAATTGTTGAAAGCAAATCGTGAGATAACAAAAGAAGCAGGAAAGCTCGACTCCCATGGAACTGTTTTACATGAGCAAATCGTTGTCAGTAAGAAAGATTGACAACCTTCATATGCATTAAATGATCATGTGGTTGATCACATGAAATGTTATTTCAGGTCAGATCCTCAGCCTGTGCTCAACTACCAACTTGAAAATGAAGATGAATATGATCAGGAAATTGTTGTTAAAGGCCATTTTCCTTCTCCTGAAACTAATGTAGATATGCAACAAGATTTCTAGCAAGACAAAGTGTTTCAAAGTTGTCTTTCTTCCCCTAAGAATGATGTGGTGGTCCAATTTCTAAGTGGCCTAGACATGGATGAGGATTTTGAAACTACATTTATGGAGACTTCAAACAGTGAAAAAATGACTTCCATAGAGTTTTGAGAAAGCAACAAAAGAGTGTATGCCATTTTTCAATTAGAAATACAGAAAGATAATGAAGAGGCAGTTGTTTTATTTGATTCATTTGAAAATCATGGTTTTGAAAATGCATCCATGGAAACTCTAGACTGTGAAATAGTTCATGATGTTAGCTTTTCACATTTTCTAAAAGATTATGGGCAGGATCTTATTCCCCTTCATTCATTTAGAAGTCAAAATGATAGTCCTCAAGCAAATTTCCAGAAGATTGATGGAACCAAACCAAAATTGTTTGATGAATGAAAAGATAGTCTTGATACACATAATATGGCTATCATACTCGAAGATGTTCTAGAATGTATCAATTTTTTTGTTGAGATGCATGGAAAAGTAGACAAACCTGTTGTTTCCATTTCATTTGAAAATACTCTTAGGATTGAAGAAGTAGAGCAAGAACAATAGACACTTGTGAAGGAAGCCTATCCTTCTATTTTAATTCCTAAAAAATAAATGTTCTCTCATGTGTTTCATGACCCTATGGCATGCTATATGGAGGATCTTTACAATCATAATATACAGTTGATGATGTGTTGTGAGCTTAGGAATGAAGAGGATGAAAAATCAAGGTTGGTATTAGATATGGATTGCTTTACACCAGAAGTTTCATTTCAGTTAGAACTGTCTTCCGATTCAAAAGGTTGTTATTTACAACAATTTCAACAGATTTTTTAGCCCCTTGACAAAAATCGGCAGGGCGAATCACCTAAAAACAAGAAAGCAATGGAAGAAATGATACATGATTGTTTTTTTTCACATGTGTTACAAGATCCTTTTGCAGTTTTGCTAGAAATGATGAACAATCCTAATATTTTTAAACTTCTAAGTTTCAGGTTCATATGTAACTTCTCAAATGATTTGCTCATGAATAGGCTTTGGAGTGAGCATGTGCAAAGCGGGCGAGCAATGGATAAAACACTGGCATGGTTGCATTAGCACTTTCATTTCACCTAACTAGAATTTCACTTCAACAGTTAAGGTAGGTAGGTGCAAATAATCTTGATGATCAAGCATTTTCAAGTTTAGATTCCCAAATAAAGTATTCAGCTAGATTTTAGCACTATATCCAGTATTCAATATCCAGGTCAGAGCATGGCACACACCTATTATGAGACAATCCCAATGGATAAGGTCCAAGGTCTATTGTTCTTTGCTACCTCACATGGAGGATATCATCCTCGGTTGGAGTCCATGTTATCACTGCGAAAGTTTCTTTTGGAAACCCAGCCTCGGAACTTAGCAGGAGGCTAAGTCAGTATGGAGGAGCCACAGACTGGTGGACGAAGCCACATCTGGCAGATAGGGATAAATATAGTGTAAAGGTGGAGTAGATGGGGCCTGACAGGTCATGATCATGAGTTCTTCCAAATGAATGGTCGAAGGACACGTCGAGCGGAGAAATAGTGCATCGGTTAATATCCTGGAGGCAGGCCAATAAGAATACCATGGTTTTGTTCTGAAGGTACGGGGCACGACCAGATACATATCAGGGGGAAGAGCGGGTAATCCTAAAACCACCCAAGTCCACCCTGATGTCATGTGTCAGAAAATCATTTGATATATGTCAAATCCAAGGATGGCATGGGGAAAGGTACGGTCGGTCAAATCACTTCAGGCCACTTGTTCGAGTACTTTTCGTCCATGTGATGCTAGGTGAGTGTCGCCAGATAACTGATTCAAAGTCTCATCATTCAGAATAGATTGTTTGAGCGTGACAAACCATTGTACCTGTAAGTAATTTTGTCAGTAGTTCATGATTGGAACTCAATGACTACTATCATTCAAAACATGGGTTACATTACTCTGCTTTGAGTAATTAATGCCCTATTTCAGAATGGGGTAATCACAGGTCGAATCATTCAACTAAGGAAGATAAGTTTATGTTTTCTGCAAACCAGGAAAAATGGATAAAGCAAACCAAGTGGCCTCCAGTGAACCAGGATTTTCAACTAATATGACAAATTCATCATTGAAGAAGAAAGAGAAGTCGGTTGCATGGATATTAGCAACAAAATTTCATACAAAGCCTGCAGAAGAGACATAAGCAGATAAAGAGGTCAGATTAAATCCCATCATGAAGGATTTAATCATCAATGGATACAACGATGATCATCACATGCGAGATGTCAAAAGGAAAAATAGCAAGAGGCAAAAGATAAAGGTTAAAGCTAGGGTGCTTGAGAGCGTTGGAGAAAACCAATCGGCTTGGCTTGACACTTTAAAAGAAGAAATTGCTAATCTGAAGTAGTTCTCAGGCTAAATTGAGTATGTTTCAGAGAATTTTGTAATGATATGGACATGTGGCGTTCAAAGCGAAAATATCAAATATGTCAGTTTTGTCTATAACTCTCCCTACAAAATAGGAGTACAGTTGTTATACATTACTCTTTTTTGTAATTGATGTCTATTTTTGAAACATTAGGGAAGTTGATTCGTTTTGAATCCCAGATGTAATTTATCTATATATATTATTCCAAAGATAAATGGAACGAGGACTGACCGAAGAGGGGCCTGCCCTTGTAGCAGAAGGAATTTGCAATTTCCTGGAGCTAAATTGAATATATAATGCATAAGTGTTTTGAACTCTTTATGAAAAGATTCTAATGGCTATGATATGAGTTTTGTTTTCTCTCATAGTGTGTATTTCTTATGTCTTTAAAATTCCATTTGCATATTCTTTTGTTTAAATTGGAGAGTCAAAGGTCAGGAATTCATCTTATGATGCTCTCGACTTAAGCGATTTAAACTATGTGATTCTCTTCCTAGCTAATTCAGAATTCATTTCAATAATGCTCTGATGCAGTTAATTGTTTTTCTTTTTCCTCTTTCACCCTGCAAATTTCAAATTATAACTCAGATTCATTGCCTCATTTAGCCTTTCTCATATGGATAGTTCTAATGGCCTGCTATTGTTTATTTACTTCTGAATATATAGCCCTAAGTGTCCCTCCCTTTCCTTGCCAACAACTTTATAAAAAAAAAAAAAAAAAACTAAATCTAGCCACCGATTGTCGAATAAATATCAAGTGACACGAGAGAGCCCTCTCTAAGTTGAGCAGGCTAGTGTTCAACACTAAAGTAGGTTGAAACAATTACCTCTATCGTTTGTCTATCATCTGGACAAAATTTACAGAGTGTTAATAGGTAGCACCGAGGAAGTTCGTCCATCGTGATATCAGGGATGTTCATGGTTAATCCCTCTAGGTTCTGCTCGATCTCCTCGAGATCCTCAACAGCCACTCCTCGACCCGCCACGACGCCTATCTCTCCTCCCCTTTGAATGGGAGATGATCTTGGAGGATGATAAGGTGCCAAGTCTACATTATTGAGAGCACTTGATTAGTCTTGGATAAATGACAAAAACATTTTATAATTAAAATATCAAAAACATCATATAATGAAAATTTTCTTCTTACCTATGTCTCCCCACTGAGATCTCTCAGGTAGAGCTAAGTCAGGATCCCCACATAATTTCTTCCCAGTGTAAGCATAGTCCTCCACCATGATTAGCTGATCTCTCAGCCACTGGAAGAAATCTTCGTCATATTTGACAATAGGCACGCCACCGTGATGAGCTATCAAATCCACCCATCCTTTCATCTGTGGATCTTGTGGAGTGAGTATGCCCCACTCCACCTGTAGACATAAGATGAGGACCCTCTCTAGGAAGAAGGACACTAAAATGGATTCATAACCAAATTGTTTCAACTGACCATTCCTACACTTATTAAGTTGCTTCTTCATATTCTTCAAGACACCCTCGCACCAATTGAAGACCCAAGGCTCCATACACTCTATGGCGTACTGAAAGTGGCTTTGCAAAGCCATGTGGGGAGCCACACTCCCTTCCATAGGGGTGATAGTATAGAGGATGGTTCTCAATGGTAAATATCGAACATCCCTAATGGAAACCTTGCCACTATGTTTTTATGTACCTAGCACGTAGTGGTGTACAACATAATAGTCCATGGGTTCTCCTCCACCTCTGCTTCCCGAGAGTGATACTGGAGAGCCTCGATAATATAACCCCATAAGAAAGTAAATTTCATATATCTCCAAGGTGATTGTATGCACACCCACATGAAAGGCTTGTTCATTGACATCCCACATATGGACTAGATACTCCAACAATCTCAGTTGGGCTCTCATGCCCTAAACTTTGAAGAATTTGAGTAAAGCACACTCCTAGAGTGCTATGGCAGTGCCCAGGTCATCCCTGGAAAATAAGTCTTCTTCCTCATGCTCACATTCCCTCCACTCAAGCATTTTGACCGAGGAAAACCTACCAAGCAACATCAAAGGATGATTAGATTCATAAAAAATCAAAACTTGGATGTTTTCCTAACTCATTTTCTTTTTTCAAAAATTGAGTTGTGGTCGTCGTAGGGGGTTTCTTTTACATAGAGCGACGTCATCGCACCCTAGCCATATGTCCCCTACGATTATTTGGGATCATCGCAGTTCAAGATAGCATGAGCCTGCGACGATCTCAAAGCACAAGGACTCCCAAAAAATCGACCTTAACTCAAAACTAGACCATTAAAAATGAAATTTTAAACCATGAAAAAGAGAAAGGGGCAAGAGATTACGTTTTTTACGGAAGCGGTTCGCGAAATGGTCCACCAGTTGTTCCATAATTGACACTTGGATTTGGAAGAAAATGAGGGTTTTGGGCACTATTTAGGTGAAATTGCAAAATGGAATGGTAAATGGGTTATTTTGACCTAATTTATTACTTTTTACCATTTTTATTGCAAATTAAATTATTTTTGAATATTTTACCTATGCTCTAAATTCTAATGAACTTTGCAAAGTGTGTCCATTACAAATTGAAAGAGCTAAGGATGGGACATTTGACACGGATCCTCCATTTTTGTTTGTTTTTGTGTTTTTTCTTATGTGCATATACTTTTAGGGTTTTTTAGGAAAAACTCTGAACACAGTCTTAATTCTTTCTCATGCTCGTGAAACCATGAGAATGCAATCGAGTAACCTTTTATCACTTTTTTGAACTTGCATTAGTAATATGAAAAAAAAAACCTATGGAGTATCCTTTAAGCTCTTTTCAGGCTCCCTAAACATGAAAAGATAGCTGAGTGACCTTGTTATTTTCACGCTCATAAAAGTATTTGAAGAAAACATCTTATGAGTAGTAGATTATATCTTTTTCGGTCTCGTCAGAATAAATTACGAAAAAAGATATTTTGAAGTTTTCTATAAGTGTTTTTTAGACTCTCTAAACTTGAAAAACCCATGAGTTTTCTTTCTTTGGACTCGTAAAACAAACATTGATAGGGCCATATGGGACCGAACCACTCCTTCTTAGGGTTCTTTAAGCATACTCTAAGGGCATCATCTGAAGGATGAGATTACATTACAAGCATATGTTATCCTCCTCAAGCTTGCATACAAATAAAGAGGTACTCTCCAGAAATGGTGGGGGGAAATTGGGAAAGAAATGTGTATCTGTATTTGTGTTAGTGGCAGTAAATTCGCTCTTGAACATGACACCCCCTTCATCACTATATCCGGGTTGGGAAATCCATTTGTCTCTCGTTTGACTATTCACAGGTTCATATTTTGGGTCCTCCTTGATTTAATGTTGCCAAGACAATTTTCGTGTCATTCATATGTTCAAGAGAATTCCAACCTAAACAAGCTTTCTATAGAGTTGGCCATCTGCAGTTCTAAATTTTATACCATGTCGGCCTTCCCTGAGTTAGTTCTGAATCACTTCATACTTTGATCTACTTCAAATCTATTACATATTTTGTGTCATTGATGGGGGATACATTAAGGCCCTCCTATGACGAGTCTTTTCTTGTCAACTTCAACTCATTATCCAAGAATAAGACTTAGAAATCATTTAGTACCTTGGAGCTTACATGCCTCAATGGAAGGTCTCTTCGCTTTCAATGGTGGGTTCACATCATTGGCCCCTAATTGGAAGATTCCATCGAGTGTTCAACTTCAAATAATTCATTCACACTCGTTGGATTGTACTAGAGTACCTTGGGATTCATTGACATCAATAGTGATTTCCCTCGCACTTGTTAACGTTTTTCATTAATGACCGGTAATCAAGTGGTTTCTACCATGTTCAACTTCGACACCTATAATCACATGGCTAGATTCCTACTTAGGGATGATGGAAATGAAGACCTTGGATCTCACCATATCAGTCCAACTTGTGATGGAGTATTCATAAGTTTGTACTGACACATCGATCAATTGTGTGTGTCTCATGGCTATGTTCAAATTTGAATTATTTAAGAGCATAGATCCACAATGTATTTCTCTTGGCGTTGTTGAATCATGATGACATGGATCCATAGTGTATGTTTAGTGGCCATGACTCACTTGAAACTTATTATTAGAGTTGCTTGTAGTCTGAGTATCAGAATGCCTACCTCAGAAGATGGTATATTATTATGCAAATGCTTCATTGTTTGTAGGTTCCCGACCGATGTGCTCCTTGTTTTCGACACACATTCTACAAAGTATTTCAGCTGTCACAGGTTCCAACTTCGTACTTTGGGGGGAATTCTGTTACAGATTATTTTGGTCAACCCAGTGATCAACTGAAAATATGTGCATGACTCACTTTCATGTTCCTTGAAAACACTCAAAGAGACTTTCTCCATGAGAAAAATGGATTAGCTTTTCTTCCTTAAAAACTATGTCAAAGGATATCACCACACCCTGCTCTATGCGTGGGGTGATACAATGCTTGATTGTCGCATGCTGCACCAAATATGGATTGTGGCATCGTCGTAGGCTGCCTGTGCATAGGGTGCGACGATTCTTAAACAAGGGAAAAGTGAAATTCACGAATTTTCTAAAAGGGAATCTTCTAGAAGATGAGGTGGCCTCTGATCGGTTTGGATCTTATTTGCTTCTCTAATTTAGTGGGATCATCCTAATATCCTCATCCATCCCTCTTTCACCCTAAATAAAGAGGGATCTCTTATGGAAAAGGCTAAGGTTTGCTTATGCATGAATAATTTTGTTATATATTATACTGGAGATAACTTTTCTTTAGTTCTCTAAGTCAGATTGTGGATCTTCTTCATCAAAGGCATTGGAGCAAAGGTGTGTGTGTTGGAGCAAAGAGCTGTTGGAAGGGACCTTGCAACATCAAGGCATGGGTTGTATTCTCCACTTCCATTTAATATAATGCAACAATATATTTCTTCCCTATAAAGGTGTCTTTACTTTTATTGTATAACTCCTTGATCTTATACATAGAATTCATTGGAATATATATATCTTTGTTCTCTCTCTTTGTTGGTTTTTTCTTCTTAAATAGGTTCACCATCCCACAAATCCAAATATGGAGTGACAAGGACGACACTAGTGAGGATCAAGCGTCATTTAAAAGGTATGTCATTTGTCCCTCTTTGAACTAGTTTATATGACAATGAAGTCTAAGGTGAAGTTTGTATGCTGCCTTGTTTTGTTCTAGCTTCGTGTTGAAGTTAAGGAGATTAGTTTGTGTCTGCACTTACCGATTTTTCCTATAACACCTTTTTTGTAACAACAGAGGTTTTAAGAATCTTCATTTTCCTTTGTTGATTTCCGTTCTAGTGTGGCTTTAAGCTTGGATCCTTTTTCTTCAATATTGAGTGACTTTTCCACTTTTCTTAGGATCCATGATACTGATTTTAATCCCTATAGATCTGTGAATGCTTAGGGTTCTGATCTAATTATTTGGAACCTCTGAAAATATGAAAGTTGTGGAAGATTTTTATTTCCTGCAAAACATGTATAAACTGATACAAAGATATAATCAAGGACTCATGTATCGTATGTTATGAATCATAACAAGAAACCTGCAAATTGATATCGAACTTATTGAGTACAAACCTGGTCCCTTTGAATAAGGATCAAAACTGAAAACACAACATGATCATAATCATAAATGATATTGGATTTTAGGCAATGACCTTAGACATTTGCTAACACGATCTGGGGAGCTGGCACATTTGAAACAATGATTGCTTCTGGCGCTACAAGAATAACAATATTCTTCTAACATATTTTTCCCTTTGCATAATTTCAAATTTTAAAAAAGAAAAAAGATGTGTACCTTGATGGAAAGATTCTAAATGAATTATTCTAACTTTAATCACACTAATGCATGCAATAAAACGTTCAGAAAGGATAATTCAAGCACACTTTAAAAAAATGTAGAGGGAGAAAATCAAATCTTAAAATGATGTAGGAGTGGTAGAGCAGGGAAAAGAGTAGTTGAACAAACAAAAACAAAATTAAGGACTAACATGCAGGACAAGGACACTCGGGGAAAAATCCTCCATGGGTCAAGGTGTTAGATCGCAGAGGAAAGAAGTGTTGCAAGGATTACGTATAAGGTATGCTTAAAAAGTTCAGTTGAGAGAAACATGGAGCCGACATTAGGCCAAAGACGCAAAGATGAGACCCACAATGTGATTAAGCATGACATAGTGAGACCCCGTCTATGTAAATTTTTATGAGCCCACAAAAGGTAATCTCGGTATTTTTTTCACGTTTAGAGAGTCTGAAAAAACGCAAAATAAGACTCCAGGGAGTACCTTTTTCGGAGTTAGTCTAGTCGGCTCAAAAAGGGTTAAACTTGCACCGAAAAGACGCCTTTTCAAAACCATTTAAACTAGTGTGACAAAGACAAGATCAATCGACTATCTTTTCAATTTTAAGGAGTCTGAAAAGAGATTAACTGTGGACTCACAACATTTTTCTGAGTTTAGTCTCCTTAGCCTGAAAAAGTATAAAAGTAATTGAGGATAAATCTCCCGACAAGACGAACCTCTCGAGGCATACATTTTTCTGCTATAATATACTGGCTGGAAAAAGGGTTAAACTCATGCCAAGTAGATGTTCTTCTGGACCAATTTAACAAGTGTGAAGGAACAAGGTCACTCGACGATCTTTTCAATTTTAGGGAGTCTGAAAAGAACTTAACTATGGACTCCAAGGGGGTTACTTTTTCGTAAGTAACCTCCAAGGCCTGAAAAAGGTGATAAACCAAAACCAAGGAGAATGTTCCTTTTTCGAAGATTTAGTCCCTCGGGCCCGAAAAAGGGTTAAACTTACGCATGAGAATACTATTCTAGCGAACTGAAGTTCATAGGTGTACCTTTATTCGTAAAATTAGCCATTTGGACCAAAAAAGGGGTAAACTACCGCCAGACATATGTGCCTTCAAATTTTACTTTGGCGAGTGTGAAGGGAAACAAGATCGCTCAACAATCTTCTCAATTTTAGAGAGTTTGAAAAGGGCTTAAAGAAGACTACAGGGGGATACCTTTCTCAAGTAATCTAGACGAGATAAAAAAGAATAAATAGAGTCTCGTTGGATGTTTCTTTTGAATTTTAAAGTGAGCTTGAAAGACAACAAAGCGTGCTCATGAGGGAGTCTCGTGGGGTAGAGTCTGCACAAACACTAGGAACATATAAAGGGGCAGGCTGAAATAATGTCGAATTAGGATGGTGATTATCATATGCCAACTGGTCGATAGTGGAAATGCTTCCATTGTGAGGGAAATGCATCACCTGAAAGAGTGTAGACACCACAACATTCATAACATATACATAATCACGCCCGAGAAGAATATTGAAATCTAATGGGCCTTGCATCACTATAAAATAGACAAGGACAATATTCCCACCTAATGAGATAGGAAACTGAGAAAGAATCATCAAATATTCACTAGGACGTCTGTCAAAAGATAACAACTCATGCGATGCAGACACAAGCTCGGGAGAACCTAAACCTTTTCAAGCCGAGGAGGATAAAATACTTGTGGAGGCTCCTTAATATACAATACATCTGTAAATGTTATTTGAATTAACTTCAACCCTTATTTGAAAGGGTGTAGAAGAAGGAAGACAAGGCTCAACAAGGTCATTCCAATAAAAGGAAACCATCATAGGACTTGGGGGGGGGGAGGGGTTCTTGAAGTGAGTAGGATGCCCCCTTGTTCTGAAAGTACTGAGATGGAAATGCTAAAAACATAGTCGTTAGACACATCACTCTGCAAGAGAAGAGTGGGATCAGTCGAAGATTGCATCGGCATGACCACTTTGGTAGACTCGACACTCTCCAAGAGAAGAGTGGTATCAGCCATATATTGCATCGGCGTGACCACTTTCTCAGCCAATGTCTGAATAGGCTATGAGACAACATGGTTTAAAGGTGCATCACCCCCCAAAAGGGAAGTGGGATCGACCGAAGATTGCATCATCATGACCACTTTCTCAACCATTGGTTGAATAGGCTGTGAGGAAACCTCGGAAGACTCAAAATCAGAATAGCTTGTAGACAAGGACCACAATCTTCATACCTCTAGAAGGCCAGAGCATAAATGAGTAAGGTTATCTCCTTTGAAAAGCTTACAAAGGAACTTAGGCTTACGTCCTATCCATCTAGGTTTCTCAACAGAATCAATGCCCCCAACATGACTAGTGTTGACGATTAAAATCGCAATGAGCTTTTTTCGCCCGCAAAGTATTGCTAAAGCCTATTATTATAAGCTAACAATATAAATAATACTAGTAGGTGGGACCCCCTTGTAGATTGGGAGATAATATCTAGCTCTTATTTGATGTTTGTGCCACTGTTCAACACTACTTACATGGTTGATTAGATCTTGTTTTTGTTGGCGATGGATTGGGCTTATTATGTGTTGGTTCTAAATTGCAACAATTGAATGATGGATAAGGCATGTTATGTGTTGTTCCTCCTGCTCTAGGCACTAATTCCATGTTACAATGGCCTATGCTATCCATTGTTATCATTGTTGTATGTTCATGGATTCCTTATTGTGACACCTACACAATAAACATGTTAGAAACAACACATAAGAGCAATTGAAAAGAAATAAAAGCAACATAAGCAAAATGCAAAAGGAAGAGATCAAATTATGCTCTTATGATACATGCATTGAAATTTAAATGGTCGTCGTTAACCCTAGCAATAATCTAATAGTCATGTGATTTGTTGAGTTATATGGAACATGGTTGATTTATGTTATAAGTTGGGAATGAATAAATATGATTATGGGTGGCGCAATTGGCAATTAGTGGGTGATGGTTTCGATACATGGTTTAATTGAAGGAGTTAATGAGAAGTTGGTTGGTGTGTACTAAGAAATTAATTGACTGGGGGTGGACGCAACATGCATTTACTGCAAGTCGCCCTTATTCTTTCCACTGTCCACCACCCTAGTTGGGCTATCGTTCCACTGTGTTTTTTGAGGTTAGGCTCCAACTTTCAAGCAGAGGGAGAACCGCTCAACCAATTCGTGTTTTAAGGTGCCTTGGTTACATGTATGTCTTTTTGGTCATCCATGAATTTTCTCTAGTTATGAAATAGATAGTGGCTTGGTATGTATGGGTTTTTTCTTTCCTTGAGTCGGGCAACTGTGTTAATTGGTAATATTTTTTCTAGAATGAATCGTTGGTGGTTTTCATTGCAATAAAGTTTGAAGTCACATAGTTATTGGTCGTTCTGAGTGTTGACAGCCATAAAGGCTCTCTTTCGCCCTTGTTGGTTTTAGTTGGAGGGTTTCATTTGGTTTAGAGTGGTTGGCTATCTCCACGCCTTCATATTCCATACCTAGTCTTTTGTTGTTATGGGGTTTTGTTGGTTTGAACACCTTGTGTCACTACGCTTTGCTTCACTTGGGTATGAGTTAGTTCATGTTACTAATGTTGCACAGTGGGTTGTGATGGTTTTTTCGCCAAATAGATTTCTTAAGGTGATTTTTATTTCTCAACCTTGTCCTATATCAACATTCTTAGGTTGATTGGGAAACCACGAAGGTTATACCCTACATGTTCTAAGGGTTGTTACAGGACCAGAATGAAGACTTGATTCTCTGTTCATAATCTCCCCTATCATGGCATTATCACCCTGTCTGCGAAGTTATTTGTGGTATACCCTATGCATGAACCATTGGTCTTAGAGGTTCTCACTCGATAATGGGAGTCGACTCCATGTATCCTTGTGTTGGTCCACAGAGCAAACCCTCGATTTCTCAAGCCCGAGTTTTGATAGAGGAAACCGTTATGTTCGTCGGGGATACTGTTGGTTTTTTTTTTTTGTTATTGTATGGTCGAAAATGTTTGATTTCTATCTCATCTCTGTTGATTATGTTGAAAGTGGTGTTGGTTTTGGTATTTAGTCACTGCATTGGTTATTATGAAAATCAAATTGGTAAACATGACATGGTAATTGGTTGATTGGAGAATTGGTTTCAATGCACAGTCGTTGTCTCTTACATTTCAATTGTTGATTTTTTAACCCAACATTAGTTTACAATTGATTAATGCACAACAATGCTTCGTGTGTGATGCTTGGGTATGTGTGGCATTCCTACAACATTTTAAGTTGAGTTAATGATTGTTGTGACTATGTGTTTTAATTTCCAAATGGACTGTTACAATCGTGGTAATTATGGCATTGTCATCCACTGTATATGTTATAGATATTATTTGATTGTGTCATCAGAGAGGGTCACGAGTTTTTAAATATGGTTTTGTTGCATTTTGATCGATTTGTGTTATGAAAGCGGGCATGTTGTTGTTGCCTCGTTGTATTGGATTGATAGCCTAGAATTGTGAATGTTTAGATTCAGAGTGATTAAACCTGTACAGTATTGGAAATTCTCTTATGTTTTTGTCGGATGTCTATGTATTCCACAGCATAGTATGTGTTAAATGGTGATGGTTGTCTATGAGTTTAAATCGCAAGTCAAGATCTTTGCATTTAAAATATTGATGGTTGTATTTGGTTGTCCGTTATGTATATTGATGAATATCATGTTTCATAGCAGAAACAGGCACAGGGTCTGTGACAGTATAACCTAATTGCAATTTAATTATTAAATGAATTAAAAGACAGAATCGAGCATGACCTTTGACTTTGTATTTAACGATTGAAATAATTCGTGGGTAGGGGTTGATTTTGATGTTGAACGGAGTGGAAATAGTTTACTGCTTATTCTTTGGGAATTGTTTTAAGATATTAATGGATAAGTGAGAACAAATAGATTTCCCCTACAAGTTGTTGTGGAATGCATATTGTCTTGGTTGATGACACTTTGTTAAATATTTGATTACGAACAGTGGGCAAGTTAATGCCCGGAATTGTTTGAACTGTACACAGTAGTTGTTTTTTGGGTCACAATGGTCATTTGGTTGGTGTTATTTCCTGATATAGAGTGATTTTATGGATTACTTAATTAATTTTATGAATAGTACCCACTCTCTTTCCCTACCACTATTTCGTTTTTCACTAATTACACCCCCCTCACCTTACCACATCCATTTTTCACTCCATGTTCTTAAAATTTAATTATAGTTAAGAGAATTCTATATTGAAACAGTTTGAAATCACAACTTCTTGATTGGAACACAGTTTTATGATTCTTTGGTCACATAATAGTTCATTTTTGTTGTGTTTGAGAAATAACCATGGTTCTTTTCCCTCTCATGTTATCATTTTTCACTCAATACAAACCCCTCGCATATCCCAAAACCTTTTGTTCACCCCTTGCTCATTGACAACAATTAAACAATTTATATGGATTGGATTGCATGAGTCTGATATGTTTGTTGAGCCAAAATCTATTTCATATTTTTAAAGAGTTGTCATGTATGGTTTTTAAAAGGACTATTTTCTAATCAATCACGCATGCAGGAATGAGTTTTTTCAGCCGAGGTAGTCATGGCAGAGGCAACCGAGGGAGAGGTAATTGGAACAGAGGCCCAAGAAGGCCAATATTTTCCATACACTTTGACACTGACTCACAAGAGTTAGGCCAGTTGTTTCAGGCCAGATTTTTCAATTGGATTGGGAAAGGAGTGGTCCAACCTAGGCCTGAAATGCCTCCCTTCCAAGCTCCACAAGCCCCTAGAATTCTTGTGCCCCCTCATGTCTCGTTGCAACCTGAGGTTTTTGAAAACGACGAATGGTAGAAGATTGTCCACCCAACAGTCTCCCAACATTGTGGTTGGCCCAATTTTTCCTTACCTGCTCTCCCACCTGTTAACCAGATTGTCCAAGCTACACCTGCCCACTCACTAGTGCAGTCCTCCCATGCTAGCAAGAGATTGAAAATTGAGGCCCACCATGCCCCTGACAAAGGAAAAGTCATTATTGCCCCTTCCTCACCCTCCAATGGCTCTGATAAATGTGTGTCTTCCTGGATACATTTGAGGGATGATTGTTCTCACGTGATCAGTGAGATTAGGCCTAAAGGATCAGCGTAGCCAAAGGCAAATTCAGGAAAATTGAAGGGTGACAACAACAATCAAGGAAAGATTGCAACTCATAATGAGAAATATGGTTTTTGAGATTTTATGTTATTTATTGTTGATGACAGTTGACTTCAGAATTTTTGGACAACATGTTTTCTTTGGTTATATGAGTAATATATTTTTTCAAAATAATTTCAAATATCAATGATCTAAATTGTCAAATGTCAATGTGATGATGGGAGTCACAAGGAGGGGTGTTTTTCTTAATTAACTAGTTATGTTATCATTGTTATGAGCTAAAGGGAGTCATGAGGGGTCCCACCTATTAGTTATTATTTACTTATAACCCTTATTATGATTATTACTTTTCCCCCTAACTAAAAAGTTGATTGAGTCTTTAGTTATCTTAATTAATGAGGTAGTTCAACTACTTCAACCAATTCTAATTGTCTTAAAGGCAAAAGGAAAGGGAGGAACAAGGGTAGGATAGAAGGAGAAGCATACTAAGATTTTCTCTTTGATTTTATGTTGAGATAGTTCAGTTTTCATTCATTCCTTAATTTATCACAAGCATAATTCATTTTTATGATAGCGGGGTCTTATTGTAGACAGCAAGATTTAGGGTTGAATTACATCATTCAGACACTTGTTTTTCAGAGGTGTTGATCTATCTTTGATAGTCTGTGTAGATGTGTCTGTTTGTGAATTAGTTTTCATGACTGACAAAGGCTATTGTGCATAGTCGAGTGGGAAGCAATCTGTGGCAAGCTGATCAAGATTTTAAAGTTCAGTTTTTTATTTTCTGTCAGAGGTCCTTTTGTATGTTCCATCGGGGATGTCTAAGTTTCACTTTGGTTCGAAATTTCTGCATGAAATTTTGTAAAAGGAATGACTCTTTAGTGAATTGGAATGAAATCAAGGATTGATTTATGTCTCATCTGTCTTGATTACCATGTTGGTGTATTTACTTCTATCTCTACATTTATTTTAGCTACTGTTATATTTAGAAAATCATATTACAATAAATTTTCCAGCAAGCTTTTAATTGTGAAAAGACTAGCCTAAGCACTTGTAATAAATACTTGTGAGTTAGGAATTTATTTTTGATGGATATAAACATAGGGTGATATTCTCATCTATTTTTCTTTAGCCAAGCAGAATCCAAAAATGCTTGAGTGAGATCATTTCATATATTTTCCTCAACATTTATTTGGCGACCATACTGGGGAGATCTTCGATATCTCTCTGGTTAATTTTCATACTCAATTTTCATCGATACATCTATTTTTATGATATTGATTCTTTGATTTTATTATTTCTTAATGACTGTGTCTGTTGCAAGGCAGCCCAATATTGAGCCCGATCTTCAAGATCAGACCAGCATTGCTTTGAATCTGTTTAATACCATTTTAGACATTGCCAATACTCATATTGAGCTTAACCATTCTTGGGCAACAATTGAACGAGATATTAGTGCTCAAGAATGATTGGAAGGTAGACGTGGATTGCCTAGAAATAAGCAGTAACCTTCTATTTTCTTCAATTTTGGCCTTTCTTTCATGTCCTTAGACTCTCGTGATTCTAGAAGAAGAAGAGGCTTATCACCAAAAATCAATCCTATTGCTGAAATAGGAACAAGGAACGTTGTGTTATCTTCCCAACAAAGTGCTCTAAGGAGAACTTTGGTTGATTCATCCAGTTCGTCTTTTTGTCCCTCATCTATCCTCTAAGGAGAACTTTGTCTAATTCATCCAATGCTTGGCCTCGGTTGGACTATTCCCTGTCCAATCCAATTAAACAACCCAACATGGAACATTTGGACAAGCTCTTCGGAATCAACATCAAAATGTATTGAGAACCTAGGCCTCCTTGGGCCTCGGTTCCAGTTACCTCTACCTCTGTTTCCTCCACCATGGCTTCCCCAACTGAAAAAAATCATCCTTCATATGTTAAAAATTAGAAAATAGTATTTTAAATAACCATGCATGACAAATCCTTAAAAATACGAAATAGATTTGTCTCAGAATGTATTAGGCTCATTCAATCCAATCCATACAAATTGTCTTAATGTTAATCAATGAGTAGGGGGGTGGAAAAAATGTTCAGGGATACATGAGGGGTTTGTAATTGGCGAAAATATGATATAATGAAAGGGGAGAGATATGGTCATTGCTCATTGATAAAAACAATCAACTGTAAGAAAACCAATAAACCTCACTGCAATCCACACATAATTCTAGCACTTCTATCCACTCTAACACATAAATTTTCTTAGTTGTGATAAATGTCAGAATAAGGGGTGAATAAAATGAATATGGGATATGTGAGGGGGTTGTAATTAGCAGAAAATGAGATAATGAGAGGGGAAAAAAAAACGCTTATTGTTCATGAGATTAATCAAGCAATCCATAACATAAACCAACAATTAGATGACTTAGAAATAAGTCATGTATATTTAACTAGTTCATTGTCCAATAATAAAATATCCAACATAGTGCCATCATGAAAGGTAAGTATTTCACACAATTTGTAATAAGTTTTGTCCCCTTTTTTCGCACATTTTGCATGTTATAACAATCAACAATAGAACTCATTCCCAATATGTGATCATTAACATCCACCATTTCCATACATTTCTCCAATCTATATTTAAAAGTCATATTTCCGAAATAATAATGAAATCAATGTTTCTGCAATAGAGCCAATCAAGGTCTGTAATGATATTCGTTCCCATCAAGATAATCAAAACCTCACATACCACGACTGAAATTATAATTGACTATACAACCAAACAACCACTAGTTAGACCCAGGCTATGCAGGAGTAAATTTCCAAGGCAATGTAACCATGCCACTGTAAAACAAAACAACTCAATGTGACTTAAAAACTGAACCAAATAACCAACATGTCTGTCATCAACAATGGTCAATTTACAATCAATAATGCACTTAAAACTTATTGGATATCACTGAGCATGAAAACAACTGAGAAAAAATCATGGTGCAACAATTCCACTAATCACACAGCAACAAATGACCATGATATAACTCAATAAATCGTGTTGATCTATTGATTTAGCCAATCATGATTGATCAAGCTGTGTGCACTTAGTTTTATTCAACTAGCAACAAGATATGCAATAGATATACCCATACCAATAATTTACTTTGCAAAACACCCTATACAGAACGCGACCTGTGTGAGCAACCCCAATATTCGTAACCAATGCCAGCCATCAACCGAAACATCAAAAGTGTGAATATTAGTGACTGTATATCAACTAACAAATGACACTGTGGTAGAGAAACAACCAACCAAACAAGCCATTGTAGCTACGCATAACCAGGCATCCAATCGACATAGGGTAGAGGCCCTTCCATTAAAATCGTTGAGTTACTTAGCATAAGGCAGGTCAATGTGACCTTAAAAATCAAATAGCAATGTAAGGTTTATGCTAATATCACAGAGGCAGTGACAGGAATCCGTACCAACATGATGTCTATACGACCCACGGGTGAGCCCGTATTCAAGGTAATAGACCACAATAACTAGAAACAACTTGACAGGATCAACAGTTTCCCTATACAACCCCAGCCTATAGAGTTAAGGGTTTGCACAGTAGCCTTCACAGGAAGAATGAAACTAACTTCAGTGAGACTTCAAGACCGAAGGTGTACGCACAAGGAGTTGTGGTTCTTGTGGATGGGAGACAGTCCCTTGACAAGGACAAAACAATAAAACAGGGATCCAATAACCGTGAAGACAATCATCTAGCCATGATTTTAAACAAAACCCTTCAACCAACACATAGTGGTAATAAATAAATATCATACAGGAAGACTAACAATCCAATGAACTTAATTGATATAAACCGAACCATCTATTTTCCATTCAAATACAAAATTCCACACAGTTGCAGCACTCAAAACAAACACAAACCCACACAATTGAGCCAAAATCATTTCATAACTAGAGTGAAGTCAATAATGGCCAAAAGAGACATACATGTTCATCGAAATCCTTAAGACGAGGTGTGGTCGAGCAGTTTCACCCTGCTAAAAATATGGAGCATGAACACAACAACAAGATCAAACAATAGTCCGACTAGGATGGCAGCCAACGGGAAGGGTAAAGGTGACATGCATTAAAGCACGTAATCTCCACCCTCATCCCATTTACTCCACAATACATGCCAACAAGCCTTCAATTAACACCATTAATCAACCAGTGCATCGATAATATCGACACATTTAAACCATAGAATAATCCAAGTCCACATAATAATTCAACCATTTGCAATCACCTTGCCAAATGCGCCACCTATGTTTACATTTCTGATATAACTCAAATAAATCGCTTGACCATTACACAATATAAACGTTCATGTATAGAATCATCACCAAATAGCATGATCAAAATCGACCCGAAACATAGCATAATCACCATAAAAAAGGCAAGCCATCACTTCCATGAGCCACCAACATTATAACATATGTATATCAGCTATTGATTCCATTAAGCAATCCATAACCAATGCATTGTCACCTTGCCAAATGCACCACCAAAATTTCCACCATATGCATATAAAAATGTAACTTAACAATATTTCATAGCCATTTCTTTGTTAGCTAGGACTTAACCACTATCAACAAGTATTTTCATGCATATAGTATCGCATAGCTAGGTCTCTTTTGCATTAGATATAATATTTTTCTTTTCCTCAAAATTCCTTTCTAAAATTTTCACTAACATTTTTGTTGTACAGGTGCGAGAAAAATAAATACCATAAATGAATAACAGGTTGTAGTATCATGAAGGAACAACCTATCAAATCTTAACTGATATCAACGACAACCATATTCTCATCAACCATGTAAAACTTTGTAGCACATCATCATAACATTGAAAATGAACAGACCTGATCTTCAAAAGTTCAAGGGGGTCCCACCTACTAGCATTATTTAGTCTTATATAATAATAGGCTTAGCAACACTTTGCAGGCGAAATTACGTTGACGTTTTCAATCGTCAACAACCATCAAGTCTTTCAAATTGTGTTTCACCAAGTTATACAATCAAATCCCTGAACTCATTCAACCTCAGAACCAAGCCACTTTCATGCATTACTACAATGCATTACCTTCCCCCTATCGTCATAGGCTTGAGGAAAAAAACATTGATAATCTCAGTTCCGCTCTGCATGCTTGTTCGGAGTATGAAGAACAACTTGAAAGAATTGGTCTTCCCCGGGGAGGATCGGTTAGATAGACATATATGTTCACCCTTTTACAGCTAGTACAAGACATGAACAATCATATGATAGAGTATGAATGGAAAGGAATTGTCTCCCCTCTCACCCCTGGAGTTTCATCTTCTTCTGCAACCCCCTTTAGAAATCCGGTTGAAAATAATTTTTAGCCTAAAGTTATCTTGCCTCGAAATTGGTGTAGCTTCTGTGAGGAACACCATGAGGAAACCAAATGTGAGGTAAATAAGAGTGCTAGAGATAAGATCTTTGGTAAGAGACCAGAAGCTACTATCGTTTTCCTAGATTTTGGAGAGCCAGAAGATGTCATGGTCATCAATACTAGGAACAAAGCCTATGCTCCCAAGGGAAAATTTGATCCTCCCCACAATTCTTCTAGCCCGACCTCATCCTCACCCTCTGCTACTGTTCAGGTTCCTAAGGTTCCTAACAGTCAAGGAAAAACTTCTCCTCTCCCCTCTTCCAAATATAATATCTTAAACCAGTTGGCCAACATAAAATCATATGCGACCCTTTTGGACATGGTTGTCGTCCCTGAACAACAGATGCATCCGAAACAATTCATGGAAGGAAAATCTTCCATTGTAGCCAATCTTTCTGAAGAGGTAAACGAAGAGGATTCATCTATAAATAAAGTAGGTGTAAATAACTTTAGATACCCTATAAAAAATATCCCTTTTTATATTTATGTAAGGATTATGGATAAGATTGCCCATTGTTTCCTCATTGATGGCGGTTTGGGCCCAAGTGTGATGTCGAAGATTATTATGGAAGAGCTAGGCTTGTCTTGTACAAATGAAAACGCCAGAAGCATGCTCTCCTATAATAGTCTACAACAAATAACCATAGGCGAGATCAAGGATGTGACCTTAGTTTTATGCGCTCATCCTGAAATAAGGACAACCCTTGGCATTCAGGTAATTGATATGCATGTAAGGAATTACTAAATTATCTTGGGAAGAGATTCGAAAGCCTTAACAAGTGGATACCTCTCACTCAAGGAGATGCATTTGTCCATGCCTCGGAATGTTAAGAACATTATAGTCCTTAGAGAGAAAAGGATTTCACCCTACATAGAGAGTGTTCCACAATCTAGTGTAAACTATATTGAAGAGGACATAGGAGTGTATTCCATCTTTGTTGAGGAGGATAATATTCCTTTGGAAAAAATCGATTTAGATGATGATATGTGGCACATGCACTTTTATGGTTCACACTCTAATGAAGGTAATGGGGTTGGATTTATCTTGGTTTCCCCTGTAGGGAAAATTCACAATTTGTCTTACAGGTTGGAGTTTACTTGTACAAACAATGTCACTGAATTCAAAGCTTTAATATTAGGCATTGAAAGAACCCTTAATCTTGGTTGTGGTCACCTTTCAGTTTTTGGATATTCTGAGCTTGTTGTGAACCTGATACGTAAGATATGCTCTCCTAGCAACAAGATAATGGAAGAATACACCCAAACGGTTTGGGCACTTATCTCGAACCTTTTATCTTTCAACATCACTCATGTTAAGAGGAAGTTGAATTCAATGGATGATCAGTTAGTTGTCTTTGCAACTTCTCCTAATCAACAACCTTTGCCTAACAGGCCTGATTGTTCTTTTCAACCTCTATATCATTCACATATCCTGGACAATGTAGAATCTTGGCAGGTCTTCCCTAATGATGAGAACATTTGTGCTTTCATTCAAGATGAACCTCTTAAGCCCAAGGAAATGGCACCCATAGAAAACAACAAAATTCCTAAGGGCTCTACTCCTCTTGAGAGTTCGTTTTCATCGAGTGATGTAGGAAATAAAAAGAAACAAAGAGAAGAGGGGTCAAGAAGGGAGGTGGGTGAAACCATCTCTTGGAATATTGGGGCACTTGAATCTTCAAAGACTGTTAAAATAAGTACCCAATGTTCTGATAAAGAAGAAATGAAGTTTTCCAAGCTACTTGGTGGATTTCAAAATGTTTTTGCTTGGTCCTATGAGGATCTTCGTGGTTTTGATCCCGGTCTTACATAACATGCTATCCCCATCAAGGAAGGCATGAAACCAGCTAGGCAAAAACCAGGGCCTATTAACTCTGCATTTAAAGCAACTTTTCAAAAGGAGTTGGAAAATCTCTTAAGGGTTGGGATTATTTTTCAAGTCTACCCTAAATGGGCTTCCAGTTGGATATTTGTTTCGAAGACCACTGATCATATTAGAACCTGCATTTATTTTCACACTTTTAGTTGGGCTATTATGAGAAATCCTTTTCCTCCTCTTAGTATGGGAATGATTGTGCAGTAGGTTGTAAGTCAAGGGAATACAATAACCTCACCTATAAGGATGGTGAGACCAATGTTGAGGAAAAGATATGAATTGATCTTACTCAAGCATTTTCAGACTTTACTTGGCTAAAGTAAAGTAGACGAGAATATCACCCTATGTTTATAGCCAACCAAAAATATATATCCTAACTCACAAGTATTAATTACAAGTGCTTAGGCTAGTCTTTTATCAACGAAAGCTTGCTAGAAATTCATTTTTTATGTATTTTTTTGAACATATCAGTTGCTGAAATAAATGTAAGAACATAATTAAAGACACCAAGATGATACTCAAGATATATGAGACATAAAGCAATCCTTTATTTCATTCCAATTCACCAAAGAGTCATTTTCTTTACAAAACTTCACACAGAAATCTTGGACCAATGTCAAACTTAGAAATCCTCGATGGAACATACAAAAGGACCTCTGACAGAAAACCAAAACTAAACTCTAAAAGCTAGATCAGATTGCCACAGATTGTTGCCCACTCGACTCTGCACAATAGCCTTTATCAGTTATGAAAATTAATTCATAAACAGACAAGTCTACACAGACTATCAAAGATAGATCAACACCTTTGAAGAACAAGTGTTTAAATGATTTGATTCATCCTTGAATATTGTTGTCAACAATAAGACCCTAATATCACAAAAGAGAATTAGCTTGTGATGAATATATGAATGAATGAAAATTGAACTATCTCATCATAAACTCAAAGAGCAAACCTTATCATGCTTTGTGCTTCTATCCTTTTCTTGTTCCTCCCCTTAGTTCATCTTTTAACAATTTAGAATTGGTTAGAGTAGTTGAACTAACTTATTAGTTAAGCTAACATAAGTCCTTAACTAACTTTAGTTAAGGAGGGGGGGGGGAAGTAATAATCATAATAGGGTCATAATTAGATAATAACTAATAGGTGGGACCCCCTTGTGCCTCCCTTCAAAAAAATATTTTCCTTTGACAATTTTAGCTCTTAAATTTGAAAATATTTCAAACTAATACTCATATATCAAAATTAAAACATGTTTTCCAAAATCCAAGGAGTCCGCTATCATAAAACAATAAATAACATAAAATTTAAAAACCATATTTTCCAGTCTATGAAGCAACCCTTCCTTGGTTGTTGTTGTCACCTCCTGATTTCCCTGAAATTGCCCTGAGTTGGGCAGAGCCTTTAGGCTTTATCTCATTGATCACATGGGACCAATCATCCCTCAAATGCATTCATGAAGACACATATTTCTCAGAGTCATCGGAGGGTGAGGAATGGGTAGCAACATATTTTACTTTATCAGATGCATGGTGGGCTTCAGTCTTCAATCTCTTGTTGGCATGGGAGGATTGCACTGGCGAGTGGTTAGGGGAAACTTGGGCAATGGGGTTCAAAGGTGGGGGAGCAAGCAAGGTTAATTTTGGCCAGCCATGGTGTTGGGAACACAAACTGCGTGAGAAACCCCAATATTTGTAACCAATGCCAGCCATCAACCAAAACATCAAAAGTGTGAATATTAGTGACTGTATATCAACTAGCAAATGCCATTGTAGTAGAGAAACAACCAACTGAATAGGCCATGGTAGCTACACATAACTAGGTATCCAATCAAAACAAGGTAGAGGCCCTTCCATTAAAATCATTGAGTTACTTAGCATAAGTCGGGTGATTGTGACCTTAAAAAGAAAATAGCAATGTAAGGTTTATGCTAATATCACAAAGGCAATGATGGGAATCCATATCAACAGGATGGATATACAACCCATGGGTGAGCCCATATTCAAGGTAATAGACCACAATAACTGGAAACAACTTGACAGGCTTGACAATTTCCCTATGCAACCCCAGCCTGGACTTCGAGGCCAAAGGTGTATGCACAAGGGGTTGTGGTGCTTATGGATGGGAGACAGTCCCTTGACAAGGCTAAAACAAGAAAACAGGGACCCAATAACCATGAAGACAATCATCCATCCATGATTTTAAACAAAACCCTTCAACCAACATGCAGTAGTAATAAAGAACTATCACCCAGGAAGACTAACAATCCAATGAACTTAACTGATATAAGTTGAACCATCTATTTTCCATTCAAATCCAAAATTCCACACAGTTGCAGCACTCAAGACAAACACAAACCCACACAACTGAGCCAAAATAATTTCATAACCAGGGTGAAGTCAAGAATGGCCAAAAGAGACATACCTGTTAAACGAAATCATTAAGATGAGGTGTGGCCGAGTGGTTTCACCCTGCTAAAAATATAGAGCATGAACACAAATACAAGATCAAACAATAGTCTGACTAGGGTGGCAGCCAACGAGAATGGTAAATGTGACGTGCGATAAATGCACGTCGCCTCCACCCTCATCTCATTTACTCCACAGTACATGCCAACAAACCTTCCATTAACACCATTAATAGTATGGACACATTTAAACCATAGCATAATCCAAATCCACATAATAATTCAACCATTTGTAATCACCTTGCCAAATGCGCCACCTATGTTTACATTTCCGATATAACTTAAATAAATCGCTTGACCACTACACAATCTAAATGATCATGTATAGAATCATCACCAAATAGCATGATCAACATCAACCCGAAACATAGCATAATCACCATAAAAAAGGCAATCCATCACTTCCATGAGCCACCAACATTATAACATATGTATATCAGCTATTGATTCCATTAAGCAATCCATAACCGATGCATTGTCACCTTGCCAAATGCACCACCAAAATTTCCACCATATGCATATAAAAATGTAACTTAACAATATTTCATAGCCATTTCTTTGTTAGCTAGGACTTAACCACTATCAACAAGTATTTTCATGCATATAGTATCGCAGAGCTAGGTCTCTTTTGCATTAGATAAAGTATTTTTCTTTTCCTCAAATTCCTTTCTGCAATTTTCACTAACATTTTTATTGTACATGTGCGAGAAGAACAAATACCATAAATGAATAGCAGGTTGTAGTATGATGAAGGAAAAACATCTCAAAGCTTAATTGATATCAACGACAACCATATTCTCATCAACCATGTAAAACTTTGTAGCACGTAATCATAACATTGAAAATGAACAGACCTGATCTTCAAAAGTTCAAGTGGGTCCCACCTACTAGCATTATTTAGTCTTATATAATAATAGGCTTAGCAACACTTTGCGGGCGAAATTACGTTGACATTTTCAATTGTCAACAAACTAGCGACTCCATAGGGAATTTTTTTTTTAACAAATTAGAACTTAGAACTCATGGTTTCGGAGACCAAGAATAGTAATCTCAAGAAGACGTGACTCGAATGATTATGCAACAGGGGGAAGTGAGCGGATTTAATGGAAAGATGACCGGGAATTTGGGAATAACTCATGAAAAGTGTTAAGTATGAGGGGCTTTACCACTGTATGCATAATCATTTGACTGGAATAAGATCTTAACTTGAAAGAGGAAACTTATAGATTTTCTCTTAAGCTCTTGATGGATGAAGAAATGGAAAGAAGAAGCAGGAAACAACCAATTCCCCGTAAGATAGCAGCGGAAATATCTAACAAATTCAAGGGCCCTTCAGCGGAGATATCATAGAAACTGTGCAAGCTTGATTGTTATTGACTAATAATGCTTTGCAGGAGTGTCATTGTGGCCTAATTGATCCAATAATATAACCTTACCAAATACTAAAAGATGATAAAGACAAAATTTGCAACAGAAGTAATAATGCAGAAAATTAAAACAGCAATAGTAAAAGACACAAATAAAACGCAGCAACAAAAAATTTAACTCAGAAAGCAGAAACCAAAGTGTTGTAAAGAAGAAAAAGAAGCACAAAAAATTGAAAACAAAGCTAAGCTACTAGTATACAGAAAGATCCCATCCGCAAAGAAAAATTTTCACGCTGGTCCCTCACAATATTTCAAGAGAGGACTGTTAGTGTTGTGAGAAAAACATTTTCTCTATAATTCCTTTAAAATTTATGAGTTAGTGTCCAAGACAAAAGTAATCTAGAAATGACCCAACACTCGACACTCTGACGTAACTATCAGACTTTTGACGCATACAATTAAATCATAAAGATAAACATGGAGACTGACCAATTCATAGAAAGTTGTGTGTATAGGTATTTTTAAGGTGATACTTGTATCAAATAAGCCAGAGGGCAGGAAATTGTAAGACATAGTATCGCAATTATAAATGAAATTGGTTTTGTGATAAATTGCCCCTTCTACCTTGATTTTATTGTAACCAAAGAAACTATCAAGTAAGGGCTCCAAGTATAACTCTACAATATGTTGATGAAACGGTTCCATATTGAGAGGAGGGAAAGGATTTCTTATAATTTCTTGTCTGAAATTTCAAAGATTAATGCAAGTTCTAAAATTATCAGGGGTCTTCAAAGTAGGTTCCCCATTGGAAACCCCTTCAGGGTGGACAAAAGAAAACATTTAAGTTCTTAAGGAATTCCTCAACTCCCTTTGAAAGGTTGCTTCTAGTGCAGAGTTCACAAGTCTTTGTTTTTAACTGGTTGTTTCCATAATATGTTGAACAAGACCTGGATCAAAACCACAAAGACCCGCATTAAACCAAGCAAAAACCTTTTGAAATCCACTAAGTGATTCAACAGATTTCATTTCTTCTTTATCAAAACCCTGGATATTTATTTTAACGTTCGATGAAGATCCAAGTGTCCTAATGTTCATGGAGATGGCTTCAACCACCTTCAGTTGTGACTCCTCCTTTTCTTTATTGCCTCCAACACTCAATGAAAATGAACTCTCAAGAGGAATCAATCCCTCAAGAATATTATTATTTTTCGTGGATATAATTTCCTTGGGATTAAGAGGTTCATCTTGGATGATCACGAAAATGCTCTCATCATCAGGGAGGGTCTCCCAAGATCCTACATGGACAGTAATATACGTATGATATAGCAGTTGAAAAGCACAGTCAGGCCTGTGAGGCGAAATTTGTTGATTGGGGAAGGTTGCAAATACAACTAACCGATCAGCCATGGAATTCAATTCCTTATTCACATGAGTGATATTGAAAGATAGCAGGTTCGAGACAAGTGCCCAAACAGTCTGAAAGTATTCTTCTATCAGCTCGTTGCCATGAGAGCATATTTTGTGTATCACATTCACAACAAGATCAAAACTTCCAAAAACCGAAAGGTGACCACAACCAAGATTAAGGGTGTTCTCAATGCCTAATAATAAAGCTTTGAAGTCGGTGACATTATTCGAACAAGCAAACTCTAACATGTAGCACAGATTATGATTTTTCTCTACAGGAGAAACCAAGGTAATACTAGGCCCATTTCCTTCACTAGAGCATCAACCATCAACATACATATGCCATAAATCCTTATCTAAATCAGTTCTTTCCAAAGGAATATTATCCTCTTCAGCAAAGATGGAATATACTCCTAGGTCTTCTTCGACATAGTTTACGTTGGGTTGCGGAACATTCTCTATGTAAGGTGAAATCCTTCCCTCTCTATGAACTATGATATTTTTATCATTCTGAGGAACGGATAAATGTGTCTCGTCGAGCGAGAGGTATCCAAATGTTAGGGATTTCCAATCTCTTCCCAAGATAATTGAATAATTTCTCATAGGAATATAAATCACCTGAATGTTGAGGGTTGTCTTTATCTTAGAATGAGTGCATAAAACCAAAGTTACATCCTTAATCTCGCCTATAGTCATTTTTTGAAGACTATTATAGGAAAGCATGCTTCTGGAATTTTTGTTTGTACAATATAAGCCTAACTCTTCCATAATAATCTTCAACATGACACTTGGGCCTAAACCACCATCAATGAGGCAACAGTGGGCAATTTTATCCATAACATTTACAGAAATATAAAAAGTTTGATTTTTTACAGGGTATCTGAAGTTATGTACACCTACTTTATTTACAAAAGAATCCTCTTCGTTTACCTCTTCAGAAAGATTGGCTACAATGGAAGATTTTCCTTCCATGAATTGTTTCAGATGCATTTGTTGTTCAGGGACGAAAACCATGTCTAGGAGGGTTGCATCTGCCTTGATGTTGGCCAATTGATTCAAGATATTGTATTTCGAAGAGGGGGGAAGAGGAGTGATCCCTTGACTCTCAGGAATTTTGGGAACCTGGGGCATAGCAGCGGTTGAAGATGAACTCGGGTTAGAAGAACTGCGAGGAGGGTCAAATTTGCCTTTTTGGGGCATAGGCTTTGTTCCTAGTATTGATGACCATGACATCTTCTGGCTCGGAAAAATCTAGGACAACAATAGTAGCTTCTGGTCTTTTACCAAAGATCTTGTCTCTGACACTCTTCCTTACCTCACATGTGGTTTCTTCATGGTGTTCCTCGCAAAATTAACACCAACTTCGAGGCAGGATAGCCTTTGGCTAGAACTTTTTTTCAACCGGACCTCTAAAAGGAGGGGCGGAAGAGGATGAAGGTCCAAGGGTGAGTGGGTTAACGGTAGCTTTCCGCTCAAAAGCTATCATACGGTTGTTCATATCTTGTACCAGTTGTAAGAGAGGGGACATATCTGTCTGTCTAACTAATTCTCCCTAGGGTAGAATAGTTCGTTCAAGTTGTTCCTCATACTCTGAGCAAGGGTGCAGAGCGGAACCAAGATTATCAATGGCCTTTTCTTCAAGCCTGTGATGGTAAGGAGAAGGCAATGCATTGTAGTAATGCATGAAGGTGGCTAGTTTCTAAGGGAGGATAAGTTTGGGGATTTGATTATACAACTTGGTGAAATTCAAGTTGAAGGACCTGATGATCTCACCATCTTTGTAAGTGGCATTGTTGTACTCCCTTAACTTCTCAGTAAGGCTTTTGGATTGCCTGTAAGTGGATCAAAACTAATAAATCAACTCCTCCCAAGTAGACAATATATTAGGAGGAAAGTCAAAGAAATCAGTAGCATCCTTTCCATCCAAGGAATTGACAAACAAGTGCATGCAAGTGTCATTGTCGTTAGCCCCTATGTTATGACAAGCATTAGAAAATGCCACTAGGTGTTCATTGGTACTGACAATGTTATTTCCTGAAAACTTAGGCAAATGCTCTTTAAACTTCGGAAGTGGGCGAGTAGAAGTTGCTAGGTTAAGAGGATAGGACACATGCCATGGTGTGGTCATGGCATCTTCTTCGAACTGAAAAAAACCATACTTTTTAATGACTTTGGTGGGGTTTGTAGTAGATTGGACAGGGATATGGTGGTTGTACAAGCTACCAATCACTAATGACGATGAATATTGGGAATATGGAGCACTTCCAATGCCACCAGGACCACCACTAGATGCCATCTTGTGGATGATAGATGAGGGAAAGAAAGAGGAGCTGGACAAATCGGATAAAGTTATCCTTAGAGCACTTTGTTGGGAAGATAAAACAATGTTTCTTCTTCCTATTTCAGCAATAGGATTGATTTTAGGTGACAAGCCTCTTCTTCTTCTAAAAGCATCAGAATATAAGGACATGAAAGAAAGGCCAAAACTAAAGAAACAAAAAGGTTACTGTTGATTTCTAGGTTGCCTACGTCTAGCTTCCAATTGTTCTTGAACACTAATATTTCTTTCAATTGCTGCCCAAGAATGGTTAAGCTCGACACGTGTCCTAACAGTGTCTAAAATAGTATGAAACAGGTTCAAAGAAATGTTGGTTTGGTCTTGGAGACCAGGCTCAAGATTGGGTTGTCTTGTAACAGAAACGGTCATGAATAGCAAAACAGTCAAAGAATCAAAAACAGAAAAAGAAAGATGTATTGATTAAAATCGAGTATAAAATTTAACCAGAGAGATATCGAATATCTCCCCAGTATGGCCGCCAAATAAATGTTGAGGAAAAGATATGAATTGATCTTACTCAAGCATTTTCAGACTTTACTTGGATAGAGTAAAGTAGACGGGAATATCACCCTATGTTTATACCCAACCAAAAATATATATCCTAACTCACAAGTATTAATTACAAGTGCTTAGGCTAGTATTTTATCAACAAAGGCTTGCTAGAAATTCACTTTTTATGTATTTTTCTGAACATATCAGTTGATGAAATAAATGTAAGAAAAAAATTTAAGACACGAAGATGATACTCAAGATATATGAGACATAAAGAAATCCTTTACTTCATTCCAATTCACCAAAGATTCATTGTCTTTACAAAACTTCACATAGAAATCTTGGACCAAAGTCAAACTTATAAATCCCTGATGGAACATACAAAAGGACCTCTGACAAAAAACCAAAAATGAACTCTAAAAGTTGGATCAGCTTGCCACAGATTGCTTCCCACTCGACTCTGCACATTAGCCTTTATCAGTTATGAAAATTAATTCATAAACAAACAAGTCTACACAGACTATCAAATATATATCAACACCTCCGAAGAACAAGTGTCTGAATGATTTGATTCAGCCATCAATATTGTTGTCTATGATAAGACCCTGCTATCACAAGAGAGAATTAGGATGTGATGAATATATGAATGAATGAAAACTGAACTATCTCAACATAAACTCAAAGAGAAAACCTTAGAATGTTTTGTGATTCTATCATTTTCTTGTTCCTCCCTTTAGTTCAACTTTTAACAATTTAGAATTGGTTAGAGTAGTTGAACTAACTTATTAGTTAAGCTAACATAAGGCCTTAACTAACTTTAGTTAAGGAGGGGGGGAAAAGTAATAATCATAATAGGGTCATAATTAGATAATAACTAATAGGTGGGACCCCCTTGTGACTTTTTTAGTGATAACAATCATCACATCATAACATAATCCATTTCTTAAGCAAACACACCCCTTGTGACTCCCTTCAAAAAAATATTTTCCTCTGACAATTTTAGCTCTTAAATTTTAAAATATTTCAAACTAATACTCATATATCAAAATTAAAACATGTTGTCCAAAATCCAAGGAGTCCACTGTCATAAAACAATAAATAACATAAAATTTAAAAACCATATTTTCCAGTCTATGAAGCAACCCTTCCTTGGTTGTTGTTGTCACCTCCTGATTTCCCTGAAATTGCCTTGAGCTAGGCAGAGCCTTTAGGATTTATCTCATTGATCACGTGGGAACAATCATCCCTCAAATGCATCAGTGAAGACACGGATTTGTCAGAGTCATTGAAGGGTGAGGAAGGGGCAGTAGCAGCTTTTCCTTTATCAGATGCATGGTGGGCTCCAGTCTTCAATATCTTATTGGCATGGGAGGATTGCACTAGCAAGTGGTTAGGGGAAGCTTGGGTAATGAGGTTCAAAGGTGGGGGAGCAGGCAAGGTTAAGTTTGGCTAGCCATAGTGTTGAGAGACTGTCGGGTGAACAATCTCCTGCCACCCATCATTTTTCGTGACTTCGGGTTGTAAAGTGACACAAGGAGGCACAGGTATATCAGGGGCTTGAGGGGCTTGGAAGGGAGGCCTTTTAGGCCTCGGTTGGACTATTCCCTGTCCAATCCAATTAAACAACCTAGCATGGAACCATTGGCCAAGCTCTTCAGAATCAGCATCAAAATGTATTGAGACTCTAGGCCTCCTTGGGCCTCGGTTCTAGTTACCTCTACCTCTGTTTCCTCGACCATGGCTTCCCCGATTGTAAAAAATCATCCTTCATATGTTAAAAATTAGCAAAACGTCTTTTAAATAACCATGCATGACAACTCCTTAAAAATACAAAATAGATTTTAGTCAGAATGTATTAGGCTCATGCAATCCAATCCATACAAATTGTTCTAAAGTTAATCAATGAGCAAGGAGATGGAAAAATTGTTCAGGGATACATGAGGGGTTTGTAATTAGCGAAAATATGATATAATAAAAGGGGAGAGATATGGTCATTGCTAAATGATAACAACAATCAATTGTAACCAAACCAATAAACCTCATTGCAATCCACATAGAATTCTAGCACTTCTATCCAATCTAACACATAAATTCTCTTAGTTGTGATAAATGTTAGAAAAAGGGGTGAATAAAATGAATATGGGAAATGTGAGGGGGTTGTAATTAGCAGAAAATGAGATAATGAGAGGGGGGGGAAATGTTTACTATTCATGATATTAATCAAGCAATCCATAACATAAACCAACAATCAGATGGCTGAGTAATAATTCATGTATATTTAACTAGTTCATTGTCCAATAATAAAATATCCGACACAAGTGCCATCATTAAAGGTAAGTATTTCACACAATTTGTAATAGGTTTTGTCCCCTTTGTTTGCACATTCTACATGTTATAACAGTCAATAACAGAACTCATTCCCAATATGTAATCATTAACATCCACCATTTCCATACATTTCTCCAATCTATATTTAAAAGTCATATTTCCGAAATAATAAAGAAGTCACTATTTCTGCAATAGAGCCAATCTAGTTCTGTAATGATAATCATTCCCATCAAGATAATCAAAACCTCACATGCCACGACTGAAATTATAATTGACTATACAACATAAAATCCACTATTTAGACCCAAGCTATGCAGAAGTAAATTTCTAAGGCAATGTAACCATGCCACTATAAAACAAAACAACTCAATGTGACTTAAAAACTGAACCAAATAACCAACACGTCTGTCATCAACATTGATCAGTTTGGAATCAATAACGTATTTAAAACTTAATGGATGTCACTGAGCATGAAAACAACTGAGAAAACTTCATGGTGCAACAATTCCACTAATCACATAGCAACATATGACCATGATATAACTCAATAAATCGTGTCAAGCTATTGATTTAGCCAATCAAGATTGACCAAGCTATGCGCACTTAGTTTTATTCAACCAGGAACAAGATATGCAGTAGATATACCCATTCCAATAATTTACTTTGCAAAACACCCTATACAGAACGTGACCTGTGTGAGCAACCCCAATATTCACAACTAATTCCAGCCATCAACAGAAACATCAAAAGTGTGAATATTAGTGACTGTATATCAACTATCAAATGCCACTGTGGTAGAGAAACAACCAACCGAACAAGCCATGGTAGCTACGCATAACCAGGCATCTAATCGACACAGGGTAGAGGGCCTTCCATTAAAATCGTTGAGTTACTTAGCATAAGGCGGGTCAATGCGACCTTAAAAAGCAAATAGAAATGTAAGGTTTATGCTAATATCACATAGGAAGTGACAGGAATCCATACCAACATGATGGCTATATGACCCACGGGTGAGCCTGTATTCAAGGTAATAGACCACAATAATTGGAAACAACTTGACAAGCTCGACAGTTTCCCTATACAACCCCAGCCTGTAGGGTTAAGGGTTTGCACAGTAGCCTTCACAGGAAGAACGAAACTAACTTCAGTGAGACTTCGAGATTGAAGGTGTACGCAAAAGTGGTTGTGGTGCTTGTGGATGGGAGACAGTCCCTTGACAAGGCCAAAACAATAAAATAGGGACCCAATAACTGTGAAGACAATCATCCAGCCATGATTTTAAACAAAACCCTTCAACCAACACATAGTGGTAATAAAGAACTATCATCCAGGAAGACTGACAATCCAACAAACTTAATTGATATAAGTCGAACCATCTATTTTCCATTCAAATCCAAAATTCCACACAGTTGCAGCACTCAGGACAAACACAAACCCACACAACTGAGCCAAAATCATTTCATAACCAGAGTGAAGTCAAGAATGGCCAAAAGTGACATACTTGTTAATCGAAATCCTTAAGACGAGGTGTGGTTGAGCAGTTTCACCCTGCTAAAAATATGGAGCGTGAACACAACAGCAAGATCAAACAATAGTCCGACTAGGGTGATGGCCAACGGGAAGGATAAAGGTGACATGCAGTAAATGCACGTCACCTCCACCCTCATCTCATTTACTCCATAGTACATGCCAACAAGCCTTCCATTAACACCATTAATCAACCAGTGCATCGATAGTATCGACACATTTAAACCATAGCATAATCCAAGTCCACATAATAATTCAACCATTTGCAATCACTTGCCAAATGCGCCACCTATGTTTACATTTCCGATATGAGGGGGAAGTGACTCGAATGATTATGCAATAGGGGGAAGTGAGCGGATTTAATGGAAAGATGATCGGGAATTTGGGAATAACTCATGAAAAGTGTTAAGTATGAGGAGATTTACCACTGTATGCATAATAATTTGACTGGAATAAGCTCTTAACTTCAAAGAGGAAACTTATAGATTTTCTATTAAGCTCTTGATTGATGAAGAAATGGCAAGCAGAAGCGGAAAACAACCAATTCCCCATAAGATAGCAACAGAAATATGTAACAAATTCAAGGGCCCTTCAGCGGAGATATCATAGAAACTGTGCAAGATTGATTGTTATTGACTAGCAATGCTTTGCAGGAGTGTCACTGTGGCATAATTGATCCAACAATATAACCTGACCAAATACTAAAAGATGATAAAGACAAAATTTGCAACAGAAGTAATAATGCAGAAATTAAAACAGCAGTAGTAAAAGACACAAATAAAATGCAACAACAAAAAATTTAACTCAGACAGCAGGAACCAAAGTGTTGTAAAGAAGAAAAAGAAGCACAAAAAATTGAAAACAAAGCTAAGCTACTAGTATACAAAAAGATCCCATCAGCAAAGAAAATTTTTCACGTTGGTCCCTCGCAATACTTCAAGACAGGACTATTAGTGCTGTGAGAAAATCATTGTCTCTGTAATTCCTTTAAAATTTCCGAGTTAGTGTCCAAGACAAAAGTAATATGAAAATGGCCCAACACTTGACACTCTAACGTAACTATCAGCCTTTTGACGCATACAATTAAATCATCAAGATAAACATGGAGACTGACCAATTCATAGAAAGTTGTGTGTATAGGTCTTTTTAAGGCGATACTTGTATCAAATAAGCCAGAGGGCAGGAAATTGTAAGACATAGTATCGCAATTAAAAATGAAAGTGGTTTTGTGATAAATTTCCCCTTCTACCTTGATTTTATTGTAACCAAAGAAACTGTCAAGTAAGGGCTCCAAGTATAACTCTACGATATGTTGATGAAACAGTTCCATATTGAGAGGACCGAAAGGATTTCTTATAATTTCTTGTCTAAAAGTTCAAAGACTAATGCAGGTTCTAAAATTATCAGGGGTCTTCGAAGCAAGTTCCCCATTACAAACTCCTTCAGGGTGGACAAAAGAAAACATTTCAACTCTTAAGGAATTCCTCAACTCCCTTTGAAAGGTTGCTTCCAGTGCAGAGTTCACGAGTCTTTGTTTTTGCCTGTGGGTTTTCATAATATGTTTAACAAGACCTGGATCAAAACCACGAAGACCCGCATTAAACCAAGCAAAAACCTTTTGAAATCCACTAAGTAATTTAGAAAAATTCATTTCTTCTTTATCAGAACAATGGATATTTATTTTAACATTCGATGAAGATCCAAGTGTCCTAATGTTCATGGATATGGCTTCAACCACCTTCAGTTGTGACTCCTCCTCCTTTTCTTTATTGCCTTCAATACTCAATGAAAATGAACTCTCAAGATGAATCAAGCCCTCAAGAATCTTATTATTTTTCATGGATATAATTTCTTCGGTATTAAGAGGTTCATCTTGGATGATCGCACAAATGCTTTCATCATCAAGGAGGGCCTTCCAAGATCCTACATGGACAGGAATGTATGTATGATATAGCAGTTGAAAAGCACAGTTGGGCCTGTGAGATGAAAGTTGTTGATTAGGGAAGGTTGCAAAGACAGCTAACTGATCAGCCATGGAATTCAATTCCCTCTTCACATGAGCGATATTGAAAGATAGCAGGTTCGAGACAAGTGCCCAAATAGTTTGGGAGTATTCTTCTATCAGCTCGTTACTAGGAGAGCATATTTTGCGTATCACGTTCACAACAAGATCAGAACTTCCAAAAACCGAAAGGTGACCACAACCGAGATTAAGGGTGTTCTCAATGCCTAATAATAAAGCTTTGAAATCAACGACATTATTCGAACAAGCAAACTCTAACCTGTAGGACAGATTATGAATTTTTCTTGCAGAAGAAACCAAGGTAATGCCAACCCCATTTCCTTCACTAGAGCATGAACCATCAACATACATATGCCATAAATCCTTATCTAAATCAGTTCTTTCCAAAGGAATATTATCCTCTTCAGCAAAGATGGAATATACTCCTAGGTCTTCTTCGACATGGTTTACGTTGGGTTGCGAAACATTCTCTATGTAGGGTGAAATCCTTCCCTCTCTAAGAACTATGATATTTTTACCATTCTGAGGAAAGGATAAATGTGTCTCGTTGAGCGAGAGGTATCCACATGTTAGGGCTTTCCAATCTCTTCCCAAGATAATTGAATAATTTCTCATAGGAATATCAATCACCTGAATGTTGAGGGTTGTCTTTATCTCAGGATGAGCGCATAAAACCAAGGTTACATCCTTAATCTCACCTATGGTCATTTGTTGAAGACTATTATAGGAAAGAAAGCTTTTGGAATTTTCATTTGTACAAGATAAGCCTAACTCTTCCATAATAATATTCGACGTGACACTTGGGCCTGAACCACCATCAATGAGGCAACAGTGAGAGATTTTATCCATAACATTTACAAAAATATAAAAAGGGGGATTTTTTACAGGGTATCTGAAGTTATGTACACCTACTTTATTTACAGAAGAATCCTCTTTGTTTACCTCTTCAGAAAGATTAGCTACAACGGAAGATTTTCTTTCCACGAATTGTTTCAGATGCATCTATTGTTCAGGGATGACAACCATGTCTAGGAGGGTTGCATCTGCCTTGATGTTGGCCAATTGATTCAAGATATTATATTTGGAAGATGGGGTAGGAGGAGTGAGCCCTTGACTCTCATGAATTTTGGGAACCTGGGGCGTAGCAGCGGTTGAATTTGAACTCGGGTTAGAAGAACTCGGGGGAGGGTCAAATTTGCCTTTTTGGGGCATAGGCTTGGTTCCTAGTATTGATGACCATGACATCTTTTGGCTCGGAAAAATATAGGAAAACGATAGTAGCTTCTCGTCTTTTACCAAAGATCTTGTCTCTGACACTCTTCCTTACCTCACATGTGCTTTCTTCGTGGTGTTCCCTGCAAAATTTACACCAACTCTGAGGCAGAATAGCCTTTGATTGGAAATTATTTTCAACCAGACCTCTAAAAGGAGGGGCAGAAGAGGATAAAGGTCCAGGGGTGAGTGGGATAATAGTACCTTTCCACTCAAAAGCTATCATGTGGTTTTTCATATCTTGTACTAGTTGTAAGAGAGTGGACATATATGTCTCACTAACTGATTCTCCCTAGGGTAGACCAATTTGTTCAAGTTGTTCCTCATACTCTGAGCAAGTGTGCAGAGCAGAACCGATATTATCAATGGCCTTTTCTTCAAGCCTGTGATGGTAAGGAGAATCCAATGCATTGTAGTAATGCATGAAGACGGCTTGGTTCTGAGGGTGGATAAGTTCAGGGATTTGTTTATACAACTTGGTGAAACACAAGTTGAAGGATCTGATGGTCTCACCATCTTTGTAAGTGATGTTGTTGTACTCCCTTAACTTCTCAGCATGGCTTTTGGATTGCCCATAAGTGGATCAAAACTAATAAATCAACTCCTCCCAAGTAGACAAGACCATAGGAGGAAGGTCAAAGAAATCAGTCGCAGCCTTTCCTTCCAAGTAATTGACAAACAAGTGCATGCAAGTGTCATTGTCGTTAGCCCCTATGTTATGACAAGCATTTGAAAATGACACTAGGTGTTCATTGGTACTAACAGTGTTATTTCCTGAAAACTTAGGCAAATGCTCTTTAAACTTCGGAAGCGGGTGAGTAGCAGGTGCTAGGTTAAGAGCAGAGGACACATGCCATGGTGTGTTCATGGCATCTTCTTCGAACTGAAAAAAGCTATACTTTTTATTGACTTTGGTGGGGTTTGTCATAGATTGGACAGGGATATGGTGGTTGTACAAGCTACCAATCACTAATGATGATGAATATTGGGAATATGGAGCACTTCCAGTGCCACCAGATCCACCACTAGATGCCATCTTGTGGATGATAGATGAGGGAAAGAAAGACTAGATGGACAAATCGGATAAATTTCTCCTTAGAGCACTTTGTTGGGAAGATAAAACAACGTTTCTTCTTCCTATTTCAGCAATAGGATTGATTTTAGGTGACAAGCCTCTTCTTCTTCTAGAAGCATGAGAATCTAAGGACATGAAAGAAATGCCAAAAATGAAGAAACAAAAAGGTTATTGTTGATTTCTAGGTTGCCTACGTCTAGCTTCCAATTGTTCTTGAACACTAATATCTCTTTCAATTGCTTCCCAAGAATGGTGAAGTTCGGCATGGGTCCTAGCAGTGTCTAAAATAGTATGAAACAGGTTCAAAGCAATGTTGGTTTGGTCTTGGAGACCGGGCTCAAGATTGGGTTGTCTTGCAACAGGAACAGTCATGAATAGAAAAACAGTCAAAGAATCAAAAACAGAAAAAGAAAGATGTATCGATGAAAATCAAGTATAAAATTTAACCAGAGAGATATCGAAGATCTCCCCAGTATGGCCGCCAAATAAATGTTGAGGGAAATATATGAATTGATCTTACTCAAGCATTTCTAGACTTTACTTGGCTAAAGTAAAGTAGACGGGAATATCACCCTATGTTTATACCCAACCAAAAATATATATCCTAACTCACAAGTATTAATTACAAGTGCTTAGGCTAGTCTTTTATCAACAAAATCTTGTTGGAAATTCACTTTTTATGTATTTTTCTGAACATATCAGTTGATGAAATAAATGTAATAACAAAATTTAAGACACGAAGATGATACTCAAGATATATGAGACATAAATCAATCATTTATTTCATTCCAATTCACCAAAGAGTCATTGTCTTTACAAAACTTCACACAAAAATCTTGGACCAAAGTCAAACTTATAAATCCCCGATGGAACATACAAAAGGACCTCTGAAAAAAAACCAAAACTGAACTCTAAAAGTTGGATCAGCTTGCCACAGATTTCTTCCCACTCGACTCTGCACATTAGCCTTTATCAGTCATGAAAATTAATTCATAAACAAACAAGTCTACACAGACTATCAAAGATAGATCAACACCTCTAAAGAACAAGTGTCTAAATGATTTGATTCAGCCATGAATATTGTTGTCTACGATAAGACCCTACTATCACAAAAGAGAATTAGGATGTGATGAATATATGAATGAATGAAAACTGAACTATTTCAACATAAACTCAAAGAGCAAACCTTAGCAAGCTTTGTGCTTCTATCATTTTCTTGTTCCTCCCCTTAGTTCAACTTTTAACAATTTAGAATTGGTTAGAGTAGTTGAACTAACTTATTTGTTAAGCTAACATAAGGCCTTAACTAACT
>JZKD02S0981147.1:660263-680292 GCA_000966675.3 Picea glauca | reverse complement strand
ATAATAGCGTCATAATTAGCTAATAACTAATAGGTGGGACCCCCTTGTGACTCCGTTAGTGATAGCAATCATCACATCATAACATAATCCATTTCTTAAGCAAACACGCCCCTTGTGCCTCCCTTCAAAAAAATATTTTCCTTTGACAATTTTAGCTCTTAAATTTTAAAATATTTCAAACTAATACTCATATATCAAAATTAAAACATGTTGTCCAAAATCCAAGGAGTCCACTGTCATAAAACAATAAATAACATAAAATTTAAAAACCATATTTTCCAGTCTTTGAAGCAACCCTTCCTTGGTTGTTGTTGTCACCTCTTGATTTCCCTGAAATTGCCTTGAGTTGGGCAGAGCCTTTAGGATTTATCTCACTGGTCACGTGGGAACAATCATCCCTCAAATGCATTCATGAAGACATGGATTTGTCAGAGTCATTGAAGGGTGAGGAAGGGGCAACAACAACTTTTCATTTATCAGATGCATGGTGGGCTTCAGTCTTCAATCTCTTGTTGGCATGGGAGGATTGCACTGGCAAGCGGTTAGGGGAAGCTTGGGCAATGAGTTTCAAAGGTGGGGGAGCAGGCAAGGTTAAGTTTGTCTAGCCACGGTGTTGTGAGATTGTCGGGTGAAAAATCTCCTGCCACCCATCATTTTCTGGGACTTCATGCTGTAAAGAAACACGAGGAGGCACAGGTATACAGGGGGCTTGAGCGGCTTGCAAAGGAGGCCTTTCAGGCCTGGGTTGGACTATTCCCTATCCAATCCAATTAAATAACCAAGCATGGAACAATTGGCCAAGCTCCTCAAAATCAACATCAAAATGTATTGAGAACCTAGGCCTCCTTGGGCCTCAGTTCCAGTTACCTCTACCTCTGTTTCCTCGGCCATGGCTTCCCGGACTGAAAAAAATCATCCTACATATGTTAAAAATTAGCAAATAGTCTTTTAAATAACCATGCATGACAACTCCTTAAAAATACAAAATATATTTGGCTCATAATGTATTAGAATCATGCAATCCAATCCATACAAATTGTTCTAATGTTAATCAATGAGCATGGGGATGGAAAAAATGTTCAGGGATACATGAGGGGTTTGTAATTAGCGAAAATATGATATAATGAAAGGGGAGAGATATGGTCACTGCTCAATGATAACAACAATCAACTGTAAGCAAACCAATAAACCTCACTGCAATCCACACAGAATTGTAGCACTTCTATCTAATCTAACACATAAATTCTCTTAGTTGTGATAAATGTTAGAATAGGGGGTGAATAAAATGAATATTGGATATGTGAGGTGGTTGTAATTAGCGGAAAATGAGATAATGAGAGGGGAAAAAAATGTTTATTGTTCATGAGATTAATCAAGCAATCCATAACATAAACCAACAATCAGATGATTGAGTAATAATTCATGTATATTTAACTAGTTCACTGTCCAATAATAAAATATCCAACATAGTGCCATCATTAAAGGTAAGTATTTCACACAATTTGTAATAGTTTTTTTTCCCTTTGTTCCCACATTTTGCATGTTATAAGAATTCATTCCCAATATGTAATCATTAACATCCACCATTTCCATACATTTCTCCAATCTATATTTAAAAGTCATATTTCTGAAATAATAATGAAGTCACTATTTCTGCAATAGATCCAATCAAGGTCTGTAATGATATTCGTTCCCATAAAGATAATCAAAACCTCACATTCCACGACTGAAATTATAATTGACTATACAACCAAACAACCACTATTTATACCCAGGCTATGCAGGAGTAAATTTCTAAGGCAATGTAACCATGCCACTGTAAAACAAAACAACTAAATGTGACTTAAAAAACGAACCAAATAACCAACACAGCTGTCATCAACATTGGTCAATTTGCAATCAATAACGCGCTTAAAAATTAGTGGATATCACTGAGCATGAAAACAACAGAGAAAACTTCATGGCGCAACAATTCCACTAATCACATAGCAACATATGACCACAATATAACTCAATAAATCGTGTCGACCTATTGATTTAGCCAATCGTGATTGACCAAGCTGTCTGCACTTAGTTTTACTCAACCAGTAACAAGATATGCAATAGATATACCCATTCCAATAATTTACTTTGCAAAACACCCTATACAGAACGTGACATATGTGAGCAACCACAATATTTGTAACCAATGCCAGCCATCAACCGAAACATCAAAAGTGTGAATATTAGTGATTGTATATCAACTAACAAATGCCACTGTGGTAGAGAAACAACCAACTGAACAAGCCATGGTAGTTACGCATAACCAGGCATCCAATCGACATAGGGTGGACGCCCTTCCATTAAAACCATTGAGTTACTTAGCATAAGGCGGGTCAATGTGACCTTAAAAAGCAAATAGCAATGTAAGGTTTATGCTAATATCACAGAGGCAGTGACGAGAATCCATACCAACATGATGGTTATACGACCCATGGGTGAGTCCGTATTCAAGGTAATAGACCATAATAATTGGAAACAACTTGACAGGCTTGATAGTTTCCCTATACAACCCCAGCCTATAGGGTTAAGGGTTTGCACAGTAGCCTTCACAGGAAGAACGAAACTAACTTTAGTGAGACTTCGAGACTGAAGGTGTATGCATAAGGGGTTGTGGTGCTTGTGGATGGGATACAGTCCCTTGACAAGGCCAAAACAATAAAATAGGGACCCAATAACCGTGAAGACAATCATCCAGCCATGCTTTTAAACAAAACCCTTCAACCAACACATAGTGGTAATAAATAACTATCATCCAAGAAGACTAACAATCCAATGAACTTAATTGATATAAGCCGAACCATCTATTTTCCATTCAAATACAAAATTCCACACAGTTGCATCACTCAGGACAAACACAAACCCACACAACTGAGCCAAAATCATTTCATAACCAGAGTGAAGTCAAGAATGGCCAAAATAGACATACATGTTAATCAAAATCCTTAAGACGAGGTGTGGCCGAGCAGTTTCACTCTGCTAAAAATATGGAGCATGAACACAACAAAAAGATCAAACAATAGTCTGACTAGGGTGGCGGCCAACAGGAAGGGTAAAGGTGACATGCAGTAAATGCACGTCACCTCCACCCTCATCTCATTTACTCCACAGTACATGCCAACAAGCCTTCTATTAACACCATTAATCAACCAGTTCATAGATCGTATCGACACATTTAAACCATAACATAATCCAAGTCCACATAATAATTCAACCATTTGCAATCACCTTACCAAATGGTCCACCTATGTTTACATTTCCAATATAACTCAAATAAATCACTTGACCACTGCACAATATAAATGATCATGTATAGAATCATCACCAAATAGCATGATCAACGTCAACCCGAAACATAGCATAATCACCATAGAAAAGGCAAGCCATCACTTCCATGAGCCACCAACGTTATAACATATGTATATCAGCTACCGATTCCATTAAGCAATGCATAACCAATGCATTATCACATTGCCAAATACGCCACCAAAATTTCCACCATATGCATATAAAAATGTAACTTAACAATATTTCATAGCCATTTCTTTGTTAGCTAGGACATAACCACTATCAACAAGTATTTTCATGCATATATTATCGCATATCTAGGTCTCTTTTGCATTAGATATAGTATTTTTATTTTCCTCAAAATCCCTTTCTGCAATTTTCACTAACATTTTTGTTGTACAGGTGCGAGAAGAACAAATACCATAAATGAATAGCAGGTTGTAGTATCATGAAGGAACAACATATCAAAGCTTAACTAATATCAACGACAACCATATTCTCATCAACCATGTAAACCTTTGTAGCACATCATCATAACATTGAAAATGAATAGACCTGATCTTCAAAAGTTCAAGGGGGTCGGGCCTACAAGCATTATTTAGTCTTTTATAATAATAGGCTTAGCAACACTTTGCGGGAAAAATTACGTTGATGTTTTCAATCGTCAACAACCATCAAGTCTTTGAACTTGTGTTTCACCAAGTTATACAATCAAATCCCTGAACTCATTCGACCTCAGAAAAAATCCGCTTTCATGCATTTCTACAATGCATTACCTTCCCCCTATCGTCATAGGCTTGAGGAAAAAAACATTGATAATCTTGGTTCCGCTCTGCATGCTTGTTCGGAGTATGAAGAACAACTTGAAAGAATTGGTCTTCCCCAAAGAGGATCAGTTAGACAGACATACATATTCACCCTTTTACAGCTAGTACAAGGCATGAAAAATCATATGATAGCGTATGAGCGGAAAGGAACTGTCTCCCCTCTCACCCTTGGAGTTTCATCCTCTTCTGCAACCCCCTTTAGAAATCCGGTTGAAAATAATTTCCAGCCTAAATTTATCTTGCCTTGAAATTAGTGTAACTTCTGTGAGGAACACCAGGAGGAAACCACATGTGAGGTAAAGAAGAGTGCCAGAGATAAGATCTTTGGTAAGAGACCAGAAGCTATTATCGTTGTCCTATATTTTGGAGAGCCAGAAGATGTCATGGTCATCAATACTAGGAACAAATCCTATGCTCCCAAGGGCAAATTTGATCCTTCCCGCAATTCTTCTAGCCCAAGCTCATCATCACCCGTTGCTACTATTCAAGTTCCTAAGGTTCCTGATAGTCAAGAAACAACTTATCCTCTCCCCTCTTCCAAATACAATATCTTGAACCAGTTAGCCAACATAAAAGCATGTGCAACCCTTTTGGACATGGTTGTCATTCATGAACAACATATGCATCTGAAACAATTCATGGAAGGAAAATCTTCCGTTGTAGCCAATATTTCCAAAGAGGTAAATGAAGAGGATTCATCTGTAAATAAAGTAGGTGTACATAACTTTAGATACCCTATAAAAAATCCCCCTTTTTATATTTATGTAAGGATTATGGATAAGATTGCCCATTGTTTCCTAATTGATGGCAGTTCGGTCCCAAGTGTGATGTCGAAGATTATTATGGAAGAGCTAGGCTTGTCTTGTACAAATGAAAATGCCAGAAGCATGTTCTCCTATAATAATCTACAACAAACAACCATAGGCAAGATCAAGGATGTGACCTTAGTTTTATGCGCTCATCCTGAAATAAGGACAAGCCTCAACATTCAGGTAATTGATATGCATGTAAGCAATTACTCAATTATCTTGGGAAGAGATTGGAAATCCTTAATAGGTGGATACCTCTCACTCGATGGGACACATTTATCTGTGCCTCGGAATGTTAAGAACATTATAGTCCTTAGAGAGGAAAGGATTTCACCCTACATAGAGAGTGTTCCACAATCTAGTGTAAACTATATTGAAGAGGACTTGGGAGTGTATTCCATCTTTGGTGAGGAGGATAATATTCCTTTAGAACAAATCGATTTAGATGATGATATGTGGCACATGAACTTTGATGGTTCACACTCTAATGAAGGTAATGAAGCTTGCATTATCTTGGTTTCCCCTGGAGGGAAAATTCACAATTTGTCTTACAGGTTGGAGTTTGCTTGTACAAACAATGTCACTGAATTCGAAGCTTTAAAATTAGGCATTTAAACTGCCCTTAATCTCGGTTGTGGTCACCTTTCAGTTTTTGGATATTCTGAGCTTGTTGTGAACCTGATACGTAATATATGCTCTCCTAGCAACACGATAATGGAACGATACACCCAAACTATTTGGACAATTATCTCGAACCTTTTATCTCTCAACATCACTCATGTTAAGAGGAAGTTGAATTCAATGGATGATCGGTTTGTTGTCTTTGCAGCTTCTCCTAATCAACAACCTTTGCCTCACAAGCCTAATTGTTCTTTTCAATCTCTATATCATTCACATATACTGGACAATGTAGAATTTTGGTAGGTCTTCCCTAACGATGAGATCATTTGTGCTTTCATTCAATATGAACCTCTTAAGCCCAAGGAAATGACATCGATAGAAAACAACAAAATTCCTAAGGGCTCGACTCCTCTTGAGAGTTTGTTTTCATCGAGTGATGTAGGAAATAAAGAGAAATGGAGAGAAGAGGGGTCAAGAAGGGAGGTGGGTGAAACTATCTCCTGGAATATTGGGGCACTCAAATCTTCAAAGAATGTTAAAATAAGTACCCAATGTTCTGATAAAGAAGAAACAAAGTTTTCCAAGCTACTTGGTGGATTTCAAAATGTTTTTGCTTGGTCCTATGAGGATATTCGTGGTTTTGATCCCTGTATTACACAACAAGCTATCCCCATCAAGGAAGGCATGAAACCATCTAGGCAAAAACAAGGGCCTATCAACTCTGCATTTAAAGCAACTTTTCAAAAGGAGTTGGAAAATCTCTTAAGGGTTGGGATTATTTTTCCAATCTACCCTGAATGGGCTTCCAATTGGATATTTGTTTCGAAGACCACTGATCATATTAGAACCTACATTAATTTTCACACTTTCAGTCGGGCTATTATGAGAAATCCTTTTCCTCCTCTTAATATGGAAATGATTGTGCATCAGGTTGTAATTTCACAGACGAGGCCCTTACTTGACACTTTTTGGGGTTACAGGAAAATCAAGGTAAAAGGGGAAGATGTTCACAAAACCACTCTTATCACTAATTGGGGTACCATGTCTTATAAAATGCCTTCCTTATGGCTTACCTGATGCAAGTACCGATTTTAAAAAACCTATACACACAACTCTTGATGAATTGATCAGCATCCATATCTACCTTGATGATCTAATCATATACATTAAAGGGATGATAATTACCTCGGAGTTCCAAGCGTTATTTCTGGATCCTTTCAAAATTTATTTTTTCTTGTATATTAACTCTTACATTCTAAAGGATTTACAAGAACAATTGTTTTCCTACAACACTAACGGTTCTCACTTGAAACATTGCAAGGGACCAACGTGAAAAATTCTAATGATGTTTGGATTTTCTATATACTAGTAACCTAGCTCTGCTTTCATTTTTTGCATTATTTTCTTTTCTTCCTTACAGTAGTTTGACTTCTTCTATCTGTTTTAAGTTTTCCTACTGCTCTTACGTTTCTGTCATTTTATTGTTATTGTTTTAATTTTTTCATTTTTACTTCTATCGTGATTTTGTTTCATACCATCTTCTAGTTAATTTGGTCAAAATAGGATGATTGGATTAGTTCTTCCACAGTGACACTCTTGCAAAGCATTTTTAGTCAATAAAAATCAATCTTACATAGTTGTTACAATGTTTCCCCTAAAGCATACTTGAATTTTTTATCTGTTGTCATTGTTGTCTTATAAAGAATTGGTTGTCTCCCGCTTCTTCTTGACATTTCTTCACCCATTTGAGATTTTAAAGAGCAAATCCGTAATTTTTCTCCTTGATGCAAAGACCAGATTTCAGTTGAATGATTATGCATACAATGGTAAAACCCCTCATACTTAACACTTTTCATGAGTTATTCCCAAATTCTTGGTCATTTTTCCATTAAATCCGCTCAATTCCCCCTGTTGCATAATCTTCCTGGTTATATCTTCTTGACCTGTTGTTCTTGGTCTGCGAAACCATGAGTTCTGAGTTCTAAATCTGTTGAAAAAAAAATTCCCTGTGGAGTCGCAAGTTTGTTGACGATTAAAATTGCAACGAGTTTTTTTTGCCCGCAAAGTATTGCTAAATCCTATTAATATAAGCTAACAATATAAATAACACTAGTAGGTGGGACCCCCTTGTAGATTGGGAGATAATATCTGGCTGTTATTTGATGTTTGTGCCACTGTTCGACATTGCTTACATGGTTGATGAGATCTTGTTTTTATTGGCGATGGATTGGGATTATTATGTGTTGGTTCTAAATTGTGATAATTGAATGATGGAGAAGGCATGTTATGTGTTTTTCCTCCTACTCTAGGCACTAATTCCATGTTACGATGGCCTGTGTTATCCATTGTTATCATTGTTGTATGTTCATGGATTCCTTACTGAGGCACCTACACAATAAACATGTTAGCAACAACACATAAGAACAATTGAAAAGAAATAAAAGCAGCCTAAGAAAAATGCAAAAGGAAGAGATCAAACTATGATATTATGCTACATGCATTGAAATTTAAATGGTCATTGTTAACCCTAGAAATAAGCTAATAGTTATGCGATTTGTTGAGTTATATGGAACACGGTTGATTTATGTTATAAGTTGGGAATGGATAAATATGATTATGGGTCGCGCTATTGGCAATTAGTGGGTGATGGTTTAGATACATGGTTTAATTGAAGGATTTAATGAGAAGTTGGTTGGCATGTACTAAGAAATTAATTGCGTGGGGGTGGAGGCAACGTACATTTACTGCACGTCACCCTTATTCTTTCCACTAGTCGCCACCCTAGTCGGGATATCGTTCAACTATGTTTGTTTTGATTAGGCTCCGACTTTCAAGCAGAGGAAGAACCGCTCATCCAATTCATGTTTTCAAGTGCTCTTGGTTACATGTATGTCTTTTTTTCCACCCATGAATTTGCTATGGTTATGAAATAGATATTGGCTCAGTATGTATGGGTTTTTGCTTTCCTTGAGTCGAGCAACTATGTTAATTGGTGATATTTTTTCTAGAATGAATCGTTGGTGGTTTTCATTGCAATAAAGTTTGAAGTCACAGAGTTATTGGTCGTTCTAAATGTTGGCAGCCATAAAGGCTCTTTGTCATCCTTGTTGGTTTTAGTCAGAGGGTTTCATTTGGTTTAGAGTGGTTGGTTGTCTCCATGCCTTTATATTCCATACCCAGTCTTTTATTGTTATGGGGTTTATTGGTTTGAACACCTTGTGTCACTACGCTTTGCTTCACTTGGGTATGAGTTCATTCATGTTACTAATGTTGCGCAGTGGGTTGTGATTGTTTTTCACCAAATGGATTGCTTAAGGTGACTGTTATTTCTTGACCCTGTCCTATCTCAGCATTCTTGGGTTGATTGGGAAACCATGAGGGTTATACCCTGCGTGTTCTAAGGGTTGTTACAGGACCAGAATGAAGCCTTGATTCTCTGTTCATAATCTCCTCTATCACGAGATTATCACCCTATCTGTGAAGTTATTTGTGGTATACCATGTGCATGCACCATTGGTCTCAGAGGTTCTCACCCGATAATGGGATTCAACTCCATGTATCCTTGTGTTGGTCCACAGAGAAAACCCTCGATTTCTCAAGACTAGGTTTTGATAGAGGAAACTGTTATGGTCGGCAGGGATATTGTTAGTTGTTTTGAGTTGTTGGTGTATGGTCGACAGTGTTCGATTTTTGGCTCATCTCTGTTGATTATGTTGACAGTGGTGTTGGTTTTGGTATTTAGTCACTGCATTGGTTATTATGACAATAAAATTGGTAAACTCAACATGGTAATTGGTTGATTGGAGAATTGGTTTCAATGCACAGTCGTTGTTTCTTACATTTCAATTGTTGATTTGTTAACCCAGCATTAGTTTACAATTGATTAATGCATATTGATGCTTCGTGCGTGATGCTTGGGTATGTGTGGCGTTCCTACAACATTTTAAGTTGATTTAATGATTGTTGTGACTATCTGTTTTAATTTCCAAATGGAGTGTTACAATCGTGGTAATTATGGCATGGACATCCACTGTATATGTTATAGATATTATTTGATTGAGCCATCAGAGAAGGTCACGGGTTTTTTAATATGGTTTTGTTGCATTTTGATTGATTTGTGTTATGAAATCGAGCCTGATGTTGTTGCCTCGTTGTATTGGATTGATAGCCTAGCATTGTGGATGTTTAGATTCAGAGTGATTGAACTTGTACAATCTTGGAAATGTTCTTGCATTTTTGTCGGATGTCTGTGTATTCCACAACATAGTATGTGTTAAATGGTGATGGTTGTCTGTGATTTTAAATGGCAAGTCAAGATCTTTGCATTTAAAATATTGATGGTTGCATTTGGTTGTCCAATATGTATATTGATGAATATCATGTTTCATAGTAGAAACAGGCACAGGGTTTGTGATTGTATAACTTCATTGCAATTTAATTATTAAATGAATTAAAAGACAGAATCGAGCACAACCTTTGAGTTTGTATTTGATGATTGAAATAATTCGTGGGCAGTGGTTGATTTTGATGTTGAACAGAGTGGAAATAGTTTATTGTTATTCATTTGGGAATTGTTTTAAGATATTAATGGATAAGTGAGAAGAAACAGAGTTCCCCTACAGGTTGTTGTGGAATACATACGGTTTTGTTTGATGACATTGTGTTAAATATTTGATTACAAACAGTGGGCAAGTTGATGCACATAATTGTTTGAACTGTACACAGTAGTTGTTTTTTGGGTCACAGTGGTCATTTGGTTGGTGTTATTTCCTGATATAGAATTATTTTATGGATTACTTAATTAATTTTATGAACAGTACCCACTCTCTTTCCCTACCACTATTTTGTTTTTCACTAATTACACCTTTTACAACTAGTACAAGGCATGAAAAATCATATGATAGCATATGAGCGGAAAGGAACTGTCTCCCCTCTCACCCTTGGAGTTTCATCCTCTTCTGCAACCCCCTTTAGAAATCCAGTTGAAAATAATTTCCAACCTAAAGTTATCTTGCCTTGAAATTGGTGTAACTTCTGCGAGGAACACCAGGAGGAAACCACATGTGAGGTAAAGAAGAGCGCCAGAGATAAGATCTTTGGTAAGAGACCAGAAGCTACTATCATTGTCCTAGATTTTGGAGAGCCAGAAGTATTGGTAAATCCTATTAATATAAGCTAACAATATAAATAATACTAGTAGGTGGGACCCCCTTGTAGATTGGGATATAATATCTAGCTCTTATTTGATGTTTGTGCCACTGTTCGACATTGCTTACATGGTTGATGAAATCTTGTTTTTATTGGCGATGGATTGGGATTATTATGTGTTGGTTCTAAATTGCGACAATTGAATGATGGATAAGGCATGTTATGTGTTTTTCCTCCTGCTCTAGGCACTAATTCCATGTTACTATGGCCTGTGTTATCCATTTTTATCATTGTTGTATGTTCATGGATTCCTTACTGAGACACTTGCACAATAAACATGTTAGCAACAACACATAAGAACAATTGAAAAGAAATAAAAGCAGCCTAAGCAAAATGCAAAAGGAAGAGATCAAACTATGATATTATGCTACATGCATTGAAATTTAAATGGTCATTGTTAACCCTAGAAATAAGCTAATATTTATGCGATTTGTTGAGTTATATGGAACATGGTTGATTTATGTTATAAGTTGGGAATGGATAAATATGATTATGGTTCGCGCTATTGGCAATTAGTGGGTGATGGTTTCGATACATGGTTTAATTGAAGGATTTAATGAGAAGTTGGTTGGCGTGTACTAAGAAATTAATTGAGTGGGGGTGGAGGCGATGTGCATTTACTGCACGTCACCCTTACGCTTTCCATTAGTCGCCACCCTAGTCGGGATATCGTTCAACTATGTTTGTTTTGATTAGGCTCTGACTTTCAAGCAGAGGGAGAACTGCTCATCCAATTCATGTTTTCAGGTGCTCTTGGTTACATGTATGTCTTTTTGTCCACCCATGAATTTGCTATGGTTATGAAATAGATATTGACTCGGTATGTATGGGTTTTTGCTTTCCTTGAGTCGGGCAACTGTGTTAATTGGTGATATTTTTTCTAGAATGAATCGTTGGTGGTTTTCATTGCAGTAAAGTTTGAAGTCACATAGTTATTGGTCGTTTTGAATGTTGGCAGCCATAAAGGCTCTCTGTCATCCTTGTTGGTTTTAGTCAGAGGGTTTCATTTGGTTTAGAGTGGTTGGTTGTCTCCATGCCTTCGTATTCCATACCCAATCTTTTATTGTTATGGGGTTTATTGGTTTGAACACCTTGTGTCACTGTGCTTTGCTTCACTTGGGTATGAGTTCGTTCATGTTACTAATGTTGCACAGTGGGTTGTGATTGTTTTTTCACCAAATGTATTGCTTAAGGTGACTATTATTTCTCGGCCCTATCCTATCTCAACATTCTTGGGTTGATTGGGAAACCATGAGGGTTATACCCTGTGTGTTCTAAGGGTTGTTACAGGACCAGAATGAAGCCTCGATTCTCTGTTCATAATCTCCTCTATCACGGGATTATCACCCTGTCTGCGAAGTTATTTGTGGTATACCCTGTGCATGCACCATTGGTCTTAGAGGTTCTCACCCGATAATGGGAGTCGACTCCATATATCCTTGTGTTGGTCCACAGAGAAAACCCTCGATTTCTCAAGACCGGGTTTTGATAGAGGAAATTGTTATGGTCGTCGGGGATATTGTTGGTTGTTTTGAGTTGTTGGTGTATGGTCGACAGTGTTTGATTTTTGGCTCATCTCTGTTGATTATGTTGACAGTGCTGTTGGTTTTGGTATTTAGTCACTACATTAGTTATTATGACAATCAAATTGGTAAAATCAACATAGTAATTGGTTGATTGGAGAATTGGTTTCAATGCACAGTCATTGTTTCTTCCATTTCAATTGTTGATTTGTTAACCCAACATTAGTTTACAATTGATTAATGAATATTGCTACTTTGTGCGTGATGCTTGGGTATGTGTGGCGTTCCTACAACATTTTAAGTTGATTTAATGATTGTTGTGACTATCTGTTTTAATTTTCAAATGGAGTGTTACAATCGTGGTAATTATGGTGTGGACATCCACTATATATGTTATATATTATTTGATTGAGCCATCAGAGAGGGTCACGGATTTTTTAATATGGTTTTGTTGCATTTTGATCGATTTGTGTTATGAAATCGGGCCTGATGTTGTTGCCTCGTTGTATTGGATTGATAGCCTAGCATTGTGGATGTTTAGATTCAGAGTGATTGAACCTGTACAGTCTTGGAAATGCTCTTGAGTTTTTGTCGGATGTATGTGTATTCCACAACATAGTATGTGTTAAATGGTGATGGTTGTCTATGATTTTAAATGACAAGTCAAGATCTTTGCATTTAAAATATTGATGGTTGTATTTGGTTGTCCATTATGTATATTGATGAATATCATGTTTCATAGCAGAAACAGGCACAGGGTCTATGACTCTATAACTTCATTGCAATTTAATTATAAAATGAATTAAAAGACAGAATCGAGCACGACCTTTGAGTTTGTATTTGATGATTGAAATAATTCGTGGGCAGTGGTTGATTTTGATGTTGAACAGAGTGGAAATAGTTTATTGTTTATTCATTTGGGAATTGTTTTAAGATATTAATGGATAAGTGAGAAGAAACAGAGTTCCCCTACAGGTTGTTGTGGAATGCATACGACCTTGTTTAATGACACTGTGTAAAATATTTGATTACGAACAGTGGGCAAGTTAATGCACATAATTGTTTGAATTATACACAGTAGTTATTTTTTGGGTCACAGTGGTCATTTGGTTGGTGTTATTTCCTGATATAGAATTATTTTATGGATTACTTAATTAATTTTATGAACAGTACCCGCTTTCTTTCCCTACCACTATTTCATTTTTCGCTAATTACACCCCCCTCTCCTTCCCACATCCATTTTTCACTCCCTGTTCTTAAAATTTAATTACATTTAAGAGAATTCTATATTGAAACGGTTTGAAATCACACCTTCTTGATTGGAACACAGTTTTATGATTCTTTAGTCACATTACAGTTGATTGTTTATTGTATTTGAGTAGTAACCATGGTTCTTTTCCCTCTCATTTTATCATTTTTCACTCAATAAAACCCCTCACATATCCCAGAACCTTTTGTTCACCCCCTGCTCGGTGACAACAATTAAACAATTTATATGGATTGGATTACATGAGTCTGATATGTTGTTGAGCCAAAATCTATTTCATAATTTTTAAAGAGTTGTCATGTATGGTTGTTAAAAGGACTATTTGCTAATCAATCACGCATGCAGCAATGATTTTTTCAGCCGAGGTAGCCATGGCAGAGGAAACTGAGGGAGAGGTAATTGGAACAGAGACCCAAGAAGGTGAATATTCTCCATACACTTTGACACTAACTCACAAGAGTTAGGCCAGTTGTTTCAGGCCAGATTTTTCAATTGGATTGGGAAAGGAGTGGTCCAACCTAGGCCTAAAAGGCTTCCCTTCCAAGCTCCACAAGCCCCTGGTATTCTCGTGCCCCCTCATGTCTCATTGCAACCAGAGAATCCTGAAAATGATGGATGGCAAGAAATTGTCCACCCAACTGTCTCCCAACATTGTGTTTGGCCCAATTTGTCCTTAGTTGCTCCCCTGACTGTCTCCCAACATTGTGTTTGGCCTAATTTGTCCTTAGCTTCTCCCCCACCTGTTAACCATATCTCCCAAGCTGCACCTACCCACTCACCAGTGAAGTCCTCCCATGCTGGCAAGAGATTGAAAATTGAGGCCCACCATGCCCCTAACAAAGGAAAATCCATTGCTTCCCCTTCCTCACCCTCCAATGGCTCTGATAAATCTGTGTCTTCCCAGATGCATTTGAGGGATAATTGTTCTCACGTGATCAGTGAGATTAGGCCTAAAGGCTTAGCGCAACCAAAGGAAAATTTAGGAAAATCGAAGGGTGACAGCAGCAATCAAGGAAAGATTGCATCTCATAGTGGGAAATATGGTTTTTGAGTTTTTATGTTATTTATTGTTCATGACAATTGACTTCAGAAGTTTTGAACAACATGTTTTCTTTGGATATAAGAGTAATATATTTTTTGAAAATAATTTCAAATATCAATGAGCTAAATTGTCAAATGTTATTGTGATGATGGGAGTCACAAGGAGGGGTGTTTTTCTTAATTAATGAGTTATGTTGTGATTTTTATGAGCTAAAGGGAGTCACAAGGGGTCCCACCTACTATTTATTATTTACTTATAACCCTTATTATGATTATTACTTTTCCCCCTAACTAAAAAGTTGGTTGAGTCTTTAGTTAACTTAACTAATGAGGTAGTTCAACTACTTCAACCAATTCTAATTTGCTTAAAGGCAAAAGGATGGGGATGATAGAAGGAGAAGCATACTAAGGTTTTCTCTTTGATTTTATGTTGAGATAGTTCAGTTTTCATTCATTCCTTAATTTATCACAAGCCTAATTTTTTTTTATGATAGCAGGGTCTTATTGTAGACAGCAAGATTCAGGGCTGAGTTAAATCGTTCAGGCACTTGTTTTTCAGAGGTGTTGAACTATCTTTGATATTTTGTGTAGACTTGTCTATTTGTGAATTAGTTTTCATGAATGACAAAGGCTATTGTGCAGAGTCGAGTGGGAAACAATATGTGGCAAGTTGATCCAGCTTTTAGAGTTCATTTTTTTATTTTCTGTCAGAGGTCCTTTTGTATGTTCCATCGGGGATGTCTAAGTTTGACTTTGGTCTGAAATTTCTGCATGAAATTTTGTAAAAGGAATGACTATTTGGTGAATTGGAATGAAATAAAGGATTTATTTATGTGTCGTCTATCTTGATTACCATCTTGGTGTCTTTACTTCTATCTCTACATTTATTTCAGCAACTATTATATTTAGAAAATCATATTACAATAAATTTTTCAGTAAGATTTTAATTGTGAAAAGACTAGTCTAAGCACTTGTAATCAATACTTGTGAGTTAGGATTTTATTTTCAATGGCTATAAACAGAGGGTGATATTCTCGTCTATTTTTCTTTAGCCAAGCAAAATCTAAAAATGCTTGAGTGAGATCATTTCATATATTTTCCTCAACAACTAGCAGTAGTTGGTTGCACATATCCAACATGACTACAGAGGTTGGTGATTGGTCAATAACATGACTCGCAGAGGCTACATACCTATTACCAGTATGACTAGCAATGATTGGAATTTTTCCCCCAGAATGACTTGTAGAGGTTGGGTGTTGGTCTTCAACATGACTTGCAAAGGTTGATGACCTATCTCCAACATGACTCGCAAAGGTTGGTTGTTTAGCCCCAGCATGACTTGTAGAGGCTGGGTGGTGGTATTCAACATGACTTGCAGAGGTTGATAACCTATCTCCAACATGACTCACAGATCTTGGTGATTTCTTCTTCATATTCTTCCTCTTTCTATTTCCTTTAGAATTCTGGTTACTAGTAGCTATACTTTCACCAGGGAAGGCAGAAGGAGGAGGATAATACTTTTTTGATAAAGGAACATCAACATGATGCCCATGACATAGAAACATCAAGAGTGTTTGGGACATTTGGAATTGTACCCAACCAAACCAGTAGTCCCACATTCAACCCAAGAATGTACAAAGTGGCCATCAAAGGGAAACCGACGTTTCCGAAAAAAGGAAAAGCACAAGAATCCCCTTTTGAAGGGGTTCTTTGGTTGGTATCATCGAGAAATTTAGCCATGAAGATCTTATGCACAGGCTCTCCGCTTGTGGGATCGTTCAAGTCCGTAAAATTATCACAGACCAACTCTGGCGAACTAGTGTTATAAAAAACAACGCCTATAAAGAGGAAGATCCACATTTCTTAGCGGAAGACCGAAAAGTCCTCACGACCGGTGGAGTGGGAGGTCTACCACCTTAGGTCAAAGACCCAAAGTAATGATTGAATAACTCACTATGGAAAAATAGGGAGCACAAATCACACACTAAAATTTTCCTAAAGATAAATCAAGCAATCAACTAACTAGTGGGAAGGACAGTTACGCCAATCGACACTAGAGCAACTAATCGGTGTAAGTGCAACTCGAACAAGGAAGCACCCTCTGGGTATACTTTGTGAAGCGCAATCTGACGTCCACCCTAGGTACTGTGGTATACCCCCGCATTCACCTATGTAAGTCCATAAAATATAGGCAACTATGTTTCCAACTCGCAATCAGTCACTAGGCAGGTACAATCGATAGTCGAGCAGATCGTAATGAGCAGGATAACAAGTTTGAAGCCCTTCAAGGGTGCCGAAAGAAATTGGTCTGGAGTACAACTGAGGATCTCGAACGAATTTGAGGTCCATGAAGCTCCGTAAGAAAATGCGATCGATATTGTTCCCGAGAAATACCCTCAATATACAATCCCCACTATGTTTAGTCTGACTTTGGAGGGATTATCTCCTCTTCCTTTCCTCACGCGACCGCGTGTTTATCCCATATGTTAGAGGGGGGTCTCATCTATCTCTTACGATGTTGGACTTAAAACACTCCCTATCTCAGACTCCAATGTTTGTTTCAAAGTGGCCTTGAAGAGTTTTCGCTTCACACCTAATTCAAGGCCCTAAAACCCTAAACTAGTCGGTGAACCCTACAAACAAAAAGTCTAATATATTTTATATTAAGCGTTAATTTTAAGGCTTGATTTATGCAAAGGGTGTGGTAGTGAAATTGATGGTGTTATGAAGACATGAAAAAGGAAGATAACTTTAAAGCATTTGAAAGCAAAAGACACTGTGAAATTAAAAGAAAAGCTTGTAAAAACTCTTTGTAAATTCAACTTTTCTAATCAATATTTCAAGATCTTGTAAATGAAGAAAATCTAAAACTTGCTTTCATTTGACTAAGAAAAACTACTTGTATTTTAGGAAATCGAAAAAGAACTTTGAAATGAAGACTCTTTTTCTTTTGCAAATAACAACCTTGACTACTTTACCAAACTAAATGCAAGAAAATAAATTCTTTTTTTTTTATTTTTCGAACTGCTTTAACAAGAAAAACTGAAGTAAAAACTTTTTTTTTCGTTTTTCAAAGAAAGAAACAGGAACAAAGCGGAAATTGAAAACAAGATTGATAAAGGCCCTGCGCCAACTGGGGATTGTAGGGATTCAACCAAGAAACCAAAAGGAGGATCTAAAACTTGACAGTGCGCTCTAAAACTTTTAGGGAAAACAAAAGAAGACTAAGGAACAAGTAAATCGAAACTTAAACCCAAGCTATGGCCAAAGACAAAGACTTTGACTGGTTCAAGAAAGTCCTGAGAAGTCTGAACTTCTATCAGGAAAGAGACAAATTGTCTCTTTGTTGAAAAACACTTTCAAGACACAGAGATGTGGGATGTTGCAACAACAACCTGCGTATGTACGCGAGATAACCCAAAATAGGGTGCGTACACCTCTGAGACTTTTCAAAAATAAAAAGACAAGACAGACTAACAAGGTAGGGAAAACTAGTATACACCTTGCAGGTGACCAGGAACCCTTAAAAGACTCAGTAAACTTGACCGAAACTCAAAAGTCAAACAAGAAGCCAATCAACAACCCAAAAAACCTCCCTAAAAACCCTAGAGAGACTCCCCAGTATGGTCGCCAATTATGCTAGCAGGAAAATCTCGCTATAACTATACCAGGGTTTAGGATATAGACAAAGAAAATGACCTCCTAAAAGTCAATATAGTTTCTACACTACCTCAAACATACCAAAATAAATGAGCAAAAAGTAATAGAAGAGAAGATCAGTAACTACACCTTTTATCCAACGTCTAGTGATGATCTCCTCAAGATCTGTAGCTCTAAAGACTGCAAGTCTCCTCCCAAAGCTGACTTGCATCCAAGACTAGACAAACAAGGATACAAGCATGTTATTTCTATTCATAAATTAGGGTTAGATATCCTATGTTATGTATAAATCAAATAAAACACATAAAACATCATCATTTGGGACAGGGAAAAGAGATTATTTTATTCATTAAACAAAGATTGAAACTTACAATCCTTGCCGACCACTATTCTGCAAAACTGGTCTAGGCTCCTCTTTACAATGCTCCAAGTGCACCTTCAATAAGCCTCTTCTCACAATATACTAATCACCTCAAGGAAATGGAATGGATTGAATGGAAGAAAAGGGGTTGAAGAGGGAATGTTGAGGCAATAACTCACAAAAGGTTGCAAATGCTTGAGCAAGGAAGGGAAGCAAAATTGGGCAAAGTTTCACCGTTCTAATGCTTGGTTTTGGAATGAGAACCCAAGACCTCCTTTTATATGACAAAAGGATAGTTATTTGGTTGGGAGACGTGCTATAGCAGGTGAATTGGTTGGGAAACCTCCAATAGCCCGTATATTCCACCGAATTCCTTACAACTTTTTAATTTTTGCAACTTTTGGAGGTATACGCGAGTTGTTTAGTATGCAACTCGCGTATGTACTCGGGTTGTAGTGGTATGTACGCAAGCAGTAGTGCATCATCCTGAGTATGTACGCAGGCAGTAGTAAAGCAGGGTGCGTATATGCTCCAAAAAATGGTTTTTTAAATGGAGTTCCTCAAAAGTGATTTGGAAAATTATGCAAGTAGGAAGGCCAATGCCATGTATGCATGAGTAGGACATTTTAGGTCTATAACAATGGCACTGAGGAAAAAATAAATCAGAAGTAAAATAAGAAGACATGGAATCTTGCACACAACTGATAAGAAGAAAGCGTATGGAAATAATGAAGCTGTTAGCACTCAAAAATGCACCGGCATTTTTGAAGGAAAGATGCCTAATCTTGTAGGGAAATTTTCGATAGCTTCCTGAGCTCCAAATGTAGATCTGAAAGCACCATTGGAAATTTCAGGATTTGTAGATGTCGATCGACTGTTTAAACATGCAAAACGGACTCTCCATGACTGAGAAATTTGATTTTGAAAAAATCTGCACTTTCACCAGCGCAGAAGGCAAAATTTTGACTAGTTAGCTGTGGAAAGTGGCGACTTTCAACAGCGCAGGAGCAGATTTTCAGGCAAGTGCGATGTTGAAAGCCTGTCATGGCCATAATAGTCAAATTTTCGCCCAGATCAAGAATTTTTGGGTTTGAATGGTTTGAATTCTTCTTCAATAAGTTGGTTATGAATTATCAAATCAAAATTTGAAGGCCATTATTGGAGATGAAAGTCAAAAGGGAATTTTTTGACTAGATTTGGTGATTTTCAAGGGCAAACTGATAGGGATTTTTGGCACACATCATCAAATTCGAATTCCACTTCCAAAGGAACGGATCAAAGAGCCTTGGAAGGCTAGGCTACACTTCATCAACTTTCAACCAATGTTTGAAGACCAAAAGATAGAGGTTGACCTCATCTTGAGGATCTCTCCTTATCTTTTGTGA
>JZKD02S0981147.1:642537-653136 GCA_000966675.3 Picea glauca | reverse complement strand
ATTTATGTGTAGGATGTTCTTTAATAAGAATAAGCAGTAATAAATACTAAACTTATTACAAAGTAGTTAAAGGAAACGTCCTACTCAAAACGCTGAAATCAGTTTAAACAATAATAAGAAAGTGGCCAACAAATCCTAAATATTATTCAACACATATTCATATACAACCATAAAGAAATAAAATGAGAGCAAGTCTGCAAATATTCTTTTATTAGTTGTACAAAATCGTAAAAAGATTACATTCATGGAGAAGAAGAGTTATTTGATTTAACAAAAGAAAATTACATAAACAAAGAAAGAAACGACATATGTTGCATCCAATGGCTGATTTTCTAGTCTGTTGCAATTAATTTGGCCTTTCAGGCTCTGAGCGTTCAGCCCTCTCTTCTGCCCCAAATTTCCAACCCCCTTCTTTATGTTGAGCATTGCCTTTTATCCTTTTTCTGAATGTTGAGTTACAATTACCTTGTGCATAACTACTTTTCCAATATAAGAGTAGGTAGTTGAATACAATTCCCGCTTATTTTAATTATAAAAGACGAAAAAGTCAAAAGTTTATTTAAAGACCATACTGAATTAATTTCATGGTCTATTTAAATTTTCAAATATTTACTTAGGATCATTTCAAAATAATTTTTTCCACTCTTCTACAAAATAGCACTTATGATCTTTTACGTTCATGATTACATGAGCACTAATAATCATCACGTATTTCTTCATCGATGGTTAGATAGCTTTGGGACTTAAAAATACTCGTTCTATAATTTCATTCTTTGTAGCCAAGAGATCTTATGGATACTTCCGAAGAGTTCGTTCTTACGTGCTTATGTTTTAAACTTTTCATTGATCCAAACGGTTATTTTCGTATAATACTATTTTTATATATGTAATATACAATATCATATATAATTTAAAAATTATTTGTATATATATATTTTTTCACTTCCTTTTAGGTCTTGGTTTCATTTAATAAATTATAAAATAGAAATTGAGTTGGAAATTTGATTTAAATAAAACCTAGTACAAAATTACCCCTTGAAGTTATACTTTAGATTTGAACATTTTAGTTTCATTATGATATATAATTAATAGGCTAACAATAGTTTTATCCGCCACCATCTTTATTGATTGTACATTAGATGAAAAATGTTCATTATTCCTAATTTTATCTGGGATATAATAAATAAGTAATATATGAAACAAGATTAATTTCCATATTATATATATAGTAGCACTATTATTATGGATAGTTTACATGATTAATGGACTTATTAACTTTTATTAAGATTTTTAGTTGTAAAGATCATATTAAGATTAAGAGGATACAATGAGGGAAATTTAATTTAACTAAATTCAATGTGAATGGTATACTCTATAACTTATTAATCTTTATTGTTTATAAAGGACAAGGTGAAGGTGGAATAAGGGAATATTTAAAGACTAGTCCTTAAGGTTTATTAGGATAGGGGTTCACTAACTAGGATTAGGAAAATTTGAAAATTTTGGAAGTAACATTTTAAGTTACAAGACCTTCTTTGTTGACTATATGCCCCAAAATCTTTCCTTCTAAGACAACAAATAAACATTTCTTCGAATTAAGAGAAATTCCATATAGTCTGCATATTTGAAAAACTTCTCTTAAGTATTGAATATGTTTTTCTATGATCTTAGAATGAATAGTGAGGTCATCTTGATAATCTGCCATAAATTTCTCGATCAAATATTTGAAAGCATGATCCATAGCTCTTTGAAAGGTTGCTCCAACATTTTGTAAGCCAAAGAGCATGTGAACATATGCATATGTCTCCCAAGGTGTCATAAAGGCAGTTTTTTATATATCCTCTTTTGCAACTAGCACCTTATTATATCCCGAAAATCCATCTAACGTGGACATTAATGTTGAGCCAATGACTTGTTGAAGAAACATTTCCATGTTAGGAAGAGTATAATTATCTTTAATGCTTTCCTTGTTTAGATCTCAAAAATCAACACACAACCGAATTTCTCCACTTTTCTTTCTCACGATGACAAGGTTTGACAACCATTCTAAATGCCTTATTGGGAATATTATTCCAACTTTCTTTAATTTCTCCAATTCAACTTTCACCAAGGGTTTCAATTTTGGATTTATTATTCTTAGTTTTTGTTTGAATGGCTTAGTCCCTTATTTCAATGGTATAATGTGTTTGAATGTTGCTTTATCATAAGCCTTCAAAGCATCGTAAGTCCAAGCAAAAGCATCAAAGAATTCTTTGAATAAGGAGGTATATTGATCAATCTCTTTTTGTGTGCAACCAATTCCAAGATTTGCATACCTTGAAGATTCTTTGGTCTTGATGTTTATCTTTTGAGTTTCTTGTACCCTTTTGGTAGATACTTCTTCTTTCAAATTTGATTCTTTGATTTGGTCATCTCTCGTGAAGAAAGATTCAAAATTGGCAAGATTTTTTGATAGATGTGTATGATTATGATCTTCAAAGTTTTCCACAACATCACTTGCATCAGCCAAGAATTCATATAATTATTCATCATTTTCAAAAACATAGAGGTACTCTTGATTATCAGGAATCGAGGGTCTAAAAGTTCTTCTGACTTGGAAAGTGTTCTGGCTGTGTAAATCATCAGGACTAAACATAGATGTTGCAACTGCCAATGAGTCTGCCTTTTGATTTCCTTCTCTCGGGATAAATGATATATTGAATAAGCTAAAACAATTCATTAACTCATCTACTCTTTTGGCATATAGTATCAATCACTCCTTTTTTATCTTGTATTTTTTCTTGATGTGATTTATTATGAGTTTAGAGTCACCAATTATGATTAAGTACTTGATCTTCATTTGGAGTGCAAGAGTCATTCCTTGTATTAGTGCTTCATATTCAACCTTATTATTCGTACAAGGAAACTCAAGTCTAATAGCATGAGGATGTATGACTACTTTGGGCATTTTGAAAATAATTCCAACTCCACTTCCTGAACTACAACATGCACCATCAAAAGACATTCTCCAAAAGCCTTCAAAAGATTTTTCTTCTTTTTGTTTTGGAATATTTGGTTGTTCTGAGTCCAACACAACATGGTTCCCTATACTGACATCGACATAACCTTGCATCAATTCATTAGCCTTTTTCTTAAAAGAGAATTGTTTTCTTGGTTCCCTTGGAACCCTCAAGATTGTTCCATATTTATTAGGTAACATCATGCAGCTCCCATCATTCATGATGTACCCCCCGATCAATGAAAAAAAATCTTTACCAAGAACTAGACCACAAGTTGGAGAAAGATCAACTACTGTAATTGTGAATACAATTGTGATATGTGGGGTAGAAATTATCCAAGCATAAAAATCATTAATTTCTCCATATGTCGGGACTTTTCTTGAATCAATGGAATAAATACTCTCCCTGGTTTCATAGTATTTGGTACAACCCATCCCAAGTGCTTCCATTACTAATAATGGCATGATATTGTTTGTAGATCTAGTATCAATCATGCAATTATGAAGGACAACATCATGATTCTCTATCGTGATACAAAAATGTGGGACTTTACCTTTCAGTTTTCCTGTTGAATTATTTTGTTGTTGCTTTGAACTTGATGCAATAACTTCCATTCTATGACTTGGCTCATCTAAAGTTTTAAGGATATTTTGCCTCTGATGTGGGATTTTTACAACTTCTGTGAATGGAAATGTAATCCTTAATTTTGATAAATCATCTATTACATTATATGTCATTAGTGGAGGATTCTTAAATTGAGTTACAACCGGTTGTTGCTTATTCGTTTAAGCTCCATTCGCTTAAGCTCCATTTGGTCTTGTCTTTTCCTTTTCTTTATCTGCATTTTCTTTCTCTTTTCCATTTTTCCAAATTTTCTTTTATTTTGGATTTATTTGTGTGTGCTCTTGTTTTCACAACATTATCTTGAGAAATATTGTTTTCTTCATTCTCATCAAATATATACATGGATGACTCAGATTCATTCATCTGTACAGATTCAAGAATTTATTCTTGAATGAAATTAGCCTCTTGATTGTTAGTTATTTCATCTTCAAAAAATTATTCTAAAAATACAACATTTGGATTTTGCACCCTAGGTTCTCTTTGTTTGAACTCTTCATTTGTACCATTGTTTCCTATTCCTTGTCCTTGAACAAGATTTCTCCTCTATTCTTGAATAGGAATTCTTGGATTAGAGGAAAAATTTTCATTTCTTCTTATTCTCATCAATTTGTTTTGCATCTGTCTAATGGTTCGGTTTATCTGTGCTATTTCCATTCTTTATTTAGTCTCTTGCACCGTTGATGGATCATTTGTCACATTAGGAATTACTCCTTTGAGTATCCCTCTGCCAATTCCTCAATCTCTAGTGTTTCATTTTCTTTGATCTTCAACTCTATTTGAATATGACGCTCCTGATTCTGAGTGTATCAATTTCTCTTTGAACTCTACCAAGAATGATATATGGATCTGCATCAGTTTCCAACATAATTTCTTCCATTTATGTTGCTTTATTCATTGCTCCATTTAAATCTTCAATTTGTGAAGCTCTGATGAAAAACTTGACATTTGAAGGTATTGCATTTTTGTAGCATCCCAATATGACTGGAGCATTTGGTTTCTAGTTTTCTTGTATCTTATTAAGCGTTCTTAAAAATAGAAAATTGAAATCTCGGATCCTTTCAGGATTTTTCAAACAAATTTGGGTGAATTCTATGAGTAGAGTATGATATGCTTTTGGAGGAGCATACATGGTTAAAAACATGCCTTGTAAATCATCAAAAGTAGAAATTGGATTTACTGGAAGGGACATATACCATTCATGAGATTGATCTGTCAGTGTTTGAAGAAATAATCGAACCATTACATCGTCATGTTCAACCAAATGAATCTCACACATGCTCAAAAAAAATTCCATATGTTTCTTTGGATCAACTGATCCATCTCCTGGGAATGTTGGCAATAATCCTTGTGGGAGGATTGGAAATTGATGTTGCTCATCGTAAAGATTTAAAGGGCTATTTCTAACCCTTCTCTGTGGAATTCTTTGTCTTCTTTCTTCATGATTCTCGGGAGAGTCTTGATTTCTTTCTTCTCTATCGGCCATGATTTGATATTTTTCCTTCTTTAACAATTGAACATTCTCTTATTCTTTCAGGTTGTTTGTTTTTGCTTCTCGTTATCGGTCCTTTATATGATTTCAGCTTCAACTTCTCTCCTGTCTTCTTTTCCTTCTTGAAATTTCTCTTTCCTCCTCACATGCAAGAGTCTCCCTGGATCTCTCAAGTTCTTCACGACTTCGAGTTGTAGTCAATACCAAATCATATAATTGATGCAAGAAAATCATCTGATTTCCTAATCCAACTTGCAACTGGGGTTGATGAGGTTGAGGCTGAGTCATAAATAATTCTAGTCTAAAACCAAATTTTTCTTCTTGTCCCCATTATGATCGCCAAAAATGTTAATGTTTGAATCGGTTATGAACTAATTGACAACTAAGGATTTTCGGGATGAATTGGGATCATAGTTTTGTTGATATTCAAGATCAAGTTGGTATCAGAACTCGTTTGGTATTTTCATATCAATATAGATTCTACAATAGTGACAACTATGGGCCAATTTTCCAATGGAATTGAGTTTTCGTTAGCTAGATGTGTAATGAAGCGATTCCTTGGTGGGATGTCTTTTGCTAGAATTGTTTAGGTGCAAATAGGGAGTGAAGACATAAGAATTTAATACGTGTAATGATTTGTTGTTGGAATTTCAATGATGATGTCCATTGTGGCGTGCTTTTGATGGTGGATAGAAAGCAATGATAGAATTTCAAAATGGGTGGTATGGTCAATCAATTATTGAGAAGAATGGCTACATTCCTTTGTTTTCATTTGACTTGGGATGGATTATTCTCTTCAATTTCCCATTTTTTTATTCATTTTCATCCAATTTTTATATTCACCCCTATCTTAAAATACAATGTGTAAGGTCTATCGTGACACCCACCGAGTGCGTGCACTCCTTGTGTAGACTTGGAGACGAGTCGGGCAAGAGAACACAAGAGGCATGTGATCGATTGGGAAAACGAAGACATGTGGGCCTGGGCAGGAGCAACTTGGGTGTAGATTTTAACCTTGTACAATTAATTATTGCAAACCAATTTTCAATAAAACATAAAAAAATACAATGGCACACACACATTACACTAAGATTTTTACCCTAGAAACCAAAACCAGGAAATCCAACAACCTGTTTAGAGTCGCACCTCTAATCTTATTTATTCATCATCATCTTCATTGTTTACAGTACAATATACATATATGATCTTGCAGCATCCAAAACCCTAATCCATTGACCTGTATTAGTCAACAACCCTAATTCCTTAACCAGAATCAAAAAACCATCAGTGAAAAACATGTGTCGAAAAATTGACAAAAATGGATGCAAAAAACCGCCAAAAATATTTTTTTTCAGCCCCATCCCTTGCTCCCATATTAGTGCATGATACATGGGATCAATTTTGCAAAGAATATAATGCATACCCAACATTGGGCGGATTATGGTGACATGTGACACCAAGGGGGCACACACCTCACTTTTCTTGCGACATTTGATGGAGACTCAAGTTACATTTGGGCAAGGACGTGGCGACTTGGGAACATGGTTATTATCCCCATTTTGTGGGATAACTAAGGAGATCATGTCTAAAGGCCCTCAAGTTGCAGATATGGAGTGTTGATAGATCACATGACCAGAAATGTCCACTTGCACATATGGAATCCCACTATATCACCACATTTTGATCCATTATCAGTGCATCCACCACACCAGCTAGATTATGGAACGCAGATGGGTCTTGATCCATGCGCTACAAGTCAGATATTGTGGTAGGTAATCACCCTAATATTTAAGGAATTTAAACATGTTTTATTTGAGTTGCTCTTGATTATAGAATGCCTACTTGGACATTATGCTTTTGAAACACTTCTCAATAAGAAAAAGGGGACCTACAAAAATAAATGATAATGAATGCTTAAGGGGTTAGTTGGAGAATGGAAGGTCTCATCACGAGTTGACCTATCATTATCATGGGTATTTAGTGGTATGACATTACCATCATCTGGTCACCAACCAGGGTAGTGGCTCTAAGTTACACAACTGAGAGAAATGGAGGTCTCGTCACGAGCCAACCTTCTCATTTATGTGAGGTATTTGTGAATGACATTGTCATTATCTGTACACCATGCTAGGAAAATGGCCTTCAACTCGTTCCTTAAAACATGAAATAAATAAAGAATGGCAAGAAGATGGGCTTGGAAAAAGTGCATCACAAACGAAGGTGCCACACACCCTTTACAAAGGCACCCATAAATGAGATAATATGAGCCCTTGTATGTCATGAAATTCATTGACCTAGGAAGTCTAAACCCCTTCAACCTCGTCATCCACTACATAAACTTGAAAGGCCATCCTTGGGAGCATCCCCTACTTGAGGTATTTGGTCTACCCAATAGGACTCCTATGACACCCCGCCCATACTTAAACTTGGTCAATTGTATGGGGTTTTTGAGCATTTGTTTAATTTGATGAGGTAGTTTTTGTTGAGATTTTATGTAATTTCAGAAGTTATTCCTAAGTGTAATTATATTGGTTATTCCTAAGTGTAATTGTGAAAGGGTTTATTGATAAGTCAAGTCTTTTAGGTCTTTTAGAGTATAAATAAAGGTTATATCGAGTCATTTTGATCACTCGTTCAATATAAGTACAAGAGACTAGTACGCACTTATCTAGGAGGCTATTCTTGGTTCATGTCTAGGTCTCTTTGGTCTTGATTTTGTGAAAGAGAATTGTATGACATTGTGCATGTTGGAGGAATCTATACTGAGGAAAGTTTGCAGGGTTTTCTCCCCCTTGAGGGTTTCCCTGAGGATATATCTTATTTTTTTGTGGATATCTATCTTTCAGTTCTAAACCTTTTGCATATTAAATAATAGTAAAAGAATATAATACTTTAATTGTTGGAAAAACAAAAATAAATCAACATGGTATCAGAGCATGCCTAAAAAAGAAGATTTTCCACATATTTTTGGAAGTATTTTGGCAAACTAACTCCATCTTCCCAGGCAGGATGACTACCAGCACCAAAATTGACGAGAAGTTGGAAGTAGCAGAAAAATTTAGAGCATGGAAGTACATAGTAGGCCTCCTTATGGAAGAACATGATTTAGAAATATTTGTTGAGGAGGAAGTTCTAGAACCATAGGAAGATGAGGCCAAGGCAAAGCATAAAGAGAACCAGGCCATGGCTAAGAGGATTATTGCAGACTCAGTCAAGGATCATTTGATCCATCATGTTTCTCCATTAAAATATCCAAAGAAGATGATGGATGCATTGACTCGGCTATTTGAAGGACAAAACATAAACAAAAGAATGACATTGGAGACCCAGATGAAGAATGTGAAGCTTCAAGATTCAGAGTCCATTCACTCTTACTTCTCGATAGTGAACCAGATCAAGGAACAGATTGAAGCTATTGGAGACATTGTTGATCGAGCAGAAATGGTGATGAACATGTTGAATGGTCTCCCAAGGTCATGGGACTCATTCATTCAAGGAATATGCTCAAGGAGGAAGCTAATCAAGTTTAGTATATTATGGGAAGATTGCACTCAAGAGGAAGCAAGGATGGTAGCAAGAGAAGAGAAATTGAGGGATAATTATCTAGCTTTAGTTGCTCATATAAGGAAATGAAAGAGTAAGACGGAACCTTCATCCCCAAAGAAACCTCAAAAGTCGAAGAAGAATTGAAGAGACTATTCAAATGTGATGTGTTTCTGTTGCGAAAAAATTGGACACATTGTAAAATTTTGTCCCCTTATTCTTAAACTAAAAGAAAAGGAAAAGGGAAAGAGGCATCATGCTCATGTCACTGAATATGATGAACCACTGAAGGAAATTGTAAGAGAAGATGATTCAAGTGATGATGACTACATCCTTATATCATCTCTCACAGGAACAATCATCGCTGGAAATGATACTTGGTTGGTGGATAGTGGTGCTTCTAAGCACATGACAGGGTATAAAGGCTCTCTATCAAACTTAATTCATAAAGACTCACCTCATAATGTGAAGTTGGGTGATTATTATCAGAATCCGATCAAAGGAGTAGGAGAGGCCTCCTACAAACTAGATTCTGGGAAGGCAATGAGGATGAAGGACGTGTTTTGTGTGTCAGGTTTGAAGAAGAACCTTCTCTCGATTTAAGATTTGGATGAGAAGGGTTTCAAGGTTGCATTTCTAGATGGAGAAGTTCTCATGTGGCCAAAAGGAAAGATGTTTGATGATGCATTTGTAATCAGCATCCAACAAGGAGGACTGTATAAATTAAAGGGATGCTCAGATTCAACATTGATTCACGACACTGTGAATTCCAGTGAGATATGGCATAGGAGATTTTCCCACCTACACTATAGAGCTTTACCAATCGTGAGCAAGATGGTAACATGACTACCAGAGATTTAGGTGAATATAGATGGTGTGTGCATAAGGCAGGAATGTGAAGAACCCCTTTCTAAGAATTGATAATAGAGCTAAAGGTGTCTTGGATATTTTACACTAGGACGTATGTGGACCGATTTCAGCACCATCTCTCAGTGGGTACATATATTATGTATATTTAATTGATGATTACCCACACAAAACTTGGATTTACTTATTGAAGTCAAAAGGTGAAGTATTTGGTAAGTTCAAGGAATTCAAGGCACTAGTAGAAAAACTAACAAAATGAAATATAAAGACGTTGAGATCAGACAATGGAGGAGAATTCACCTCAAATGAATTCTTATATTTCTACAAGGAAGATGGGATTAAGAGAGATCTCTCTACTCCCTATAATTTGCAGAAAAATGGAGTGGCGGAGAGAAAGAATCAGATGATTATGGAAGCAGTGAAGGCCATGATCCATAATCAAGATTTACCTATGTATCTATCGGTAGAAGCTGTGATGACAACTATGTATGTACAGAACAGAATTCCCCATTGAGTACTTGAAAACAAGTCATTGGAGGAAATGTTTTCAGAAGATAAGCTAGAGGTTAGCCACCTGAGGATATTTGGTTGTCATGTATGTGTGCATATCCCCAAGGACAAGAGAACAAAGTTGGACCCATCTGGAAAGAAAGGTACATTTGTTGGGTACAGTGACACATAAAAGGCTTATAGAGTATACATTCCCAGTCACCAGAAGATCGAGATTAGTAGGGATGACATCTTCGATGAGGATGTAGCTTTTCACAAGTCAAAGTAGGGTCGTGCAGAGGAATATCATGATGAAGAGAATGGAGTTACTAGGGCCACAGAGACAAGAGAAGTGGAAGCAAAGGAATCCATTCCTGAGGATCGTGATATTGCCAAACCATAGAGGCTTGTGGAGAAGCCTACACAAAAGAGAAGACTATCTTGGGCACAAGAGGCCATCAGAGATGCAGAGAGATATGTTGGATCATGTTGTCATTGATGCCAATGGTTTGATTGATTGATGTCATTGATTGATGTCAAGTGATTGATTGATGTCAAAGGATTGATTGATTGATGATTGATGTAATA
>JZKD02S0981147.1:580330-633976 GCA_000966675.3 Picea glauca | reverse complement strand
TGCTTATTTACTCTGCAGTTATTGGATAATAATGCTTCATTGATATAACACTTGGATTATATGGTTAAATTGCTCTATTACTGATTCACCCCCCCTCTCAGTAATCCAACAAGATATAGTGCCCAGGATGGATCATCTAGGAAAGTCAAGAAACCAAAATTGTATCCCGGCTATATGGAATTATTGTGTGATATCATTGATGTAGAGCCTACCAACTATGAAGAAGCTACAAGAAAGAAAGAATGGAAGGATGTCATGGTCTAGGAATACCAATCAATAGTGAAGAAAGATGTTTGGGATGTGGTTCTCAGACCCAAGGAAAATCAGTTGTGAGCTCCAAGTGGATATTCAAGACGAAGCATGCCACAGATGGAAGCATTGAGAAATACAAGGCTAGATTTGTAGCACGAGGATTTTCTCAAAAGGAAGGAATTGACTATGAGGATAATTTTGCTCCTGTGGAAAGATATACTTCAATAAGGGTTTTTATTTCAATAGCTACTGTGATGGAATGGAAGGTTCATCAAATGGACATGAAGACAAAATTTTTGAATGGGGTAATAGAGGAAGAGGTTTACGTGGAATAGCCATAAGGATTCGAGACACATGACAAGGAGATGCATGTGTGCAGTTTAAAGAAGGAATTATATGGATTGAAGCAAGCACCGAGAGCACAGTATGGTCAGATTGATGGTTTTTTGATGAGCTTGGGATTTACAAAGAGCAGTGTAGATCCTAACCTTTACTTCAAGGTTGAGGATGATGGACTAGTGATATTACTACTATATGTGGATGACCTATTATTGACAAGAGTGGAGAAGCTCATCACTGAATGTAAGAGAAAACTCGATGTAGAGTTCGAAATGAAAGACCTAGTTTTGATGCACTACTTTTGGGGTCTAGAGGTATGGCAGAGGAAGAATGACATCTTCCTAAATCAAGGAAAATATGTTGTGGAGATCCTGAAGAGTTTCGGGATGTTGGACTGTAAACCAATGGCTACACCAATGGTATCAAATATGAATTTGTTGGATGATACAACTTCAGAGGTTGTGGATGCTACATTATACAGACGGATGATTGGATCATTGATGTATTTGACAAATACACGACCAAATATATGTTTTGTTATGAACACCCTGAGTCAGTACATGGTTGACCCCGAACGTGTTCACCTGATTGCAGTAAAACATGTGATGAGGCACCTTAAAGGTATAGTGTATTATGGGCTCAAGTATGTTGTAGATAGTGAGATCAATCTACTTGGATATTCGGATTCAGATTGGGTCAGTAGTGTTGCAAACCGAAAAAGTACATTAGGATGTTGCTTCACTTTGGGATCCAATATGATTTCATGCATCGGTAAGGATCAATAATGTGTAGCACTCAGTGCAACTAAGCCAGAGTATGTGGCAGCATGTGCAGCAAGTCGTGAAGCAGTGTGGCTTTGGAAATTGTTGACTAGATAATTCAATATTGTGATGGAGGCAAATGGTATCTTGTACAACAACCAGAGTTGTATAAAGTTTTCATAGAACCCGATGTTTCATGATAGGTTGAAGCATATCAAAATCAGGTATCACTATATCAGGGATATGGTGCAGAAGGGAGAAGTGAGGCTCCAATATGTGTCTACCAATGAGCAATTTGTGGATGCGCTAACAAATCCATTGTCAAGGATGAAGTTCGAGTACTTCAGGGAGAAGCTCGTCGTAGTCCCTCTTCAGAGGGAGTGATGGATTCATATGATATTGTAGTGTAGTGGATGTCATGATGACATGTTGTAGCTATTGGAGAGTTATTGATCTGAAAATGATAAAGGTTTGTGTATAAATATTGCAAGTGGAAAATGTATGTGTCTTGGGAAATTGGATCAAGTTTTAAGCACATGAAAATATTGAATTTTTATACTTAAAATGAACAACAAAAACAGTCATAAGTAGTCATCAAAAGTAAGCACATAACACAGCAAAATCATAAAGGAGTTAACCCCTCTCTTGGGCTACATCTCCTGGTCCAACTTCTAATAGATCTTTTTCATTATATGTTCAAAAGTGTTAAAATAGTGCTTTACAATGCTCTGAATGAAAAATAGATGGCTCCAATGGCTCCAGGATGTCCAAAAATCCCTAATTGGGCTCTTTCTACACCTGGTTTGGCCAAAAAATGAAGAAAATTCCCATCCTGGAAGTTTTTTCCCAATACTTGTTATCTTTGCTCTCCAAAATGCAACCACTCTGCAAAAACCCAACCTCTGCGTAACCAAACCTATCTCTCGCATGAGTTTCGGATTATGGGTGGATTTGTCACACCGTTAGAACGACTAGCACCTTTTTCAGTGGAGTTCTAGGTCGTATGGCTCATGTGGCCAAGGTGTCGAGATAACTACCTCCACCCGTCGGCTAGCACCTCCACGTCATCGCACTATCGGTCACATTAGCGTGTCTACGTGTTGAGTGTTCACAGGCTGGGGCTAAGCCCCAACCCTTTTTACCGCCAAATGAACTCCCATACTAATTCAAATAAAATTTGCATCATATATGGTTAAGTCACAACTGGTAGGCGGGTTGGTGACCTGAACTATGAGAAGTCTTTCCCATTGTTGAAGGTCGCGAGTTCAATTCTGGTGGAGTCCAACAAAATTTTATACAACAAGGGGGTGCCACGTGGCATCCCCTAAGTGGGCCACATGGCACCCTATTATTGGCCACCAAATCCTACCACATTTCGACTAATGATTGGTCCATGTCACCACATGTCTAGCCACCCTGCCACTTCAACAATCCATGTCACTATGCCACATCATTTGTATGCTCGTACGGTCAGCTGCCACATCAGCATGTACGGACTATACAGTCCGCAAATTTTTCCTATTTGGAACATCAGACAGAGCACGATAACTTCCTCATACAAACTTTGTTTGAGTCCGTTCAAGTTGCATTGGGATCGTGAGGATGATATCTACGCAATGAAACCATTTTCGAGCAATTTTGAACACTTTTATTTTTGAGCATTTTTTGATCCCCTGGATCACTCCTCCCCATTGGAAATATTTTGGACCTCCAAAAGACTATTTAAGTCAATCTGTAGATGAGGGTACAGTTCCCTCACCCTTCCAACCTTAATCCATTTAGCTTTGCTTGGATTTGTGCCTTTGAGACCAACACGAAGGTACTCCACATTTCCTCATTTTGAAGTTCTTATCTTTTTGTCAAGGATTTTATCCTCATGCAATTATGAAAGATATTAACATCAAAGGAGGCTCATACAATCTCAAATTCTCAACATTAACAACTGCATACATTTTCATATAAGGAGGCAAATCCAAACGGAAGGCATTGTTACCAATTTTTTCAAGAATCTTAAAAGGTCCATATCTAATTGGTTTCAACTTTTTACCTTCTCCTTTAAGCCTCTCTTTGCTAATGTAAAGCCAAAATTCATTTCCAACTTAGAAACTGTGATCAACACGATGCTTGTCGTGTCTTGTCTTCTACTTGGTTTGACTCTTTTCCAACTTTTCTTGTACCATTTGATGCACCAATTGAATTTGTTCAATGAACTTCTTTGCTCTATCAATGTCATAATAACCATCAATAGCAATATCCTTCCCAAAGATAAAATCTAAAGGAGATTTTGGCAAACAACCAAAACGTGCCTCAAATGGAGATGTTTGAGTCGATAAATTCTTAGCCCGGTTATAAGCATGTCGAATGTAGTGTAGGTGCTCATCCCAAAGATTAGGATGTATGTTGCAATAACCACGAAGAATATGTAATATCATTCTATTCGCCACTTTTGTCTTACCATCATTTTGTGGATGAAATGTTGTGCTCTTTTTCAACTTGGTGTCCATGAGTGCCCATAAGCTTGACCAAAAGTTCCCAATAAATCGAGAATCTCAATAAAAAATAATGGATTTGGGAAACCCAAAATGTACTCATACATGTTGAAAGAACATTTGTGTTGTTTTTTCAGCTATAGCATGCTTCTTACAAGGCATCAAAATACACATTTTGTTGAAACGATCAACCACAACATAAAGATAATCATGATTCTTTTTAGACCTAGGTAATCCTCCTACAAATTCCATGGAAATGCTTTCCCAAGGACGAGAAGGAACCGGAAGTGGACTATACAATCTGAATTTTTTGTTGATAGGATTACTTGTAGCACACAAAGAACATCCTCTTACATATCGTGAAACACTTTCATTCATTTTAGGCAAATAGCAATACCTTTGCAAATTAGCCATTGTCTTGCCTACACCAAAGTGGCCAGCAATAAGAGAAGAATGTGCTTCCCTTATGATGTTGACTCTTTCACCCTATGGAATACATAGCTTGCCAAGATGATACAAAATTGTATCATGCACATGGTAATCCAATTTCTCAACTTGGTTAGAATGACACAAAGTTGCATAAACCTCTTTAAAATCAACATCTAAAGCACATTGTTCAACATAGCTCTCATGCATGATAGAATTATGATTAAGAATAAATGAAGCACTAACAATAGGCCTAGAAAGCATATAAGCAACTTTGTTATAAATGCCTTTCTTATACCTTATCACCAAGTGGAATTTTTGCAAGAATCTCATCCATCTAAAGTGCCTTGCTTGTTGTAGCTTTGTTTGTGATTGCAAGTATTGCAAGTATTGCAATGGTTGATGATATGTGTGAATAATAGTTTATTTTCCCCACAAATAATGATTCCATTTTTTCACACTTTGCACCAATGCATACAACTCCTTATAATATGTAGGATAATTAATCACAACACCATTAAAAGTTTCATAATGATAACAAATGGGTTTACCATGTTGCAACAAGACTACTCCCATGGCATAGTTACTTGCATATGTTTGTATCTCAAATGGTTGTCTTAAATTAGGAAGTGCAAGAATTGGATTTGAACTGATTTTCTCCTTCAATGCATCAAAGTCTTTTTGTTGCTTGCCTCCCCATTGTAAAACTTGGTTAATGCTTGTCACTGCATGTAATGGAGTTGCAATGGGAGAAAAGTTAGAAATAAACTTTCTACAATATTGGGTTGCTCCCAAAAAGATTTTAACCTTTGTTACATTGTTGGGCTTGGGCCAATCTAAAATGACTTTGACCTTTGAGGGATCTATCTTCAATTGCCCCTCTCCAACAATATGTTCCATGTAAACTAATGAGGTCTTTCTAAACTCACATTTAGACATCTTTAAAAACAAATTTTCTTTCTTCAATACATATAAGACTTGTTTCACTTGCCTAACATGCTCTTCACGAGATTTGCTAAATATAAATATGTCATCCAAGTAAACAATTACACAGTCATCAAGAAAAGGCCTTAAAACATCATTCATAACTCTCATGGATGTTGCAGGAGCATTACAAAGCCCAACTGACATAACCATCCATTCATACAAACCTTGCTTGGTTTTGAAAGTTGTCTTCCATGTGTCTCCTTCAGAAATCCTAATCTGATGATAACCGCTTCTCAAGTCCAACTTAGTGAAATACTTAGCATCTTTCAATTGATCAAGCAAATCATCAATTCTAGGAAGAGGGTAACGATTCTTTATTGTAATCTTGTTCAAGGCTCTGAAATATACACACATGCACCATGTACCATCTTTCTTTGGTACTAAAACAATTGGTGACCCACATGGCGATGTGCTTGGCATGATAACCCCTTTGTCAAACAACTCTTGGGTTTTGTTTTTTTTCAGCATTCTCCATGACTAACATCCTGTACATTCCAATGTTTGGAAGAGGACAATATTGTTGCAATTGGATCTCATGTTGGATACCTCTTTTAGGAGGAAATCCTTTGGGTCCCTGAAACATCTCATCATATTTGTTAACAACATCATACAAATCAGATTTTAACTTTGCATCACATCCTTGGAAAGATTCTTTTTCAACATTATCTTTGGGTTTGATCATCAAGAGTACAAAATTCTTACTAGCATTGACTAACCTCTTCATTTGTCCAACATTTACAAGTGACAAATTCAACTTCTTGGTATGAGCTCTAACAATGTACTCAACTCCATTTTTAAACAAATGATATTTGTTCTCATGACGATGAAAGATGTCTCTCTTATCATATAAATATGAGCTTCCCAAAACAATACCACAAATATCCAATGGAATAACATCAATCTCCACCTCATCTATAAAGTTTGCAGTGATAGAAAATCTAAGTTTACATCTTTTTGTCACATGCAATTTGGCATTGTCACATATCCAACCTAGAGGATATGATTTAGGATGAGGAGTTGTTTCCAAATGCAATTTCTTGACAGTGTTTTCAGAAATGAGGTTCGCTTGTGATCCAATATCAAATAGAGTATCTATCTTGGTATGCTTTGAAATTACCCTTATGTGGAAAATCTCTATTCTTTCTTTTTCATGTTGAGTTTCATTGAGGCTACTACTTGAAGAACTAGTACTGGCAATAGAGTCCTTACCTTGAAAACTCATGGTTGTGATTTTTGTTTCATCTCCAGAATCAGATCCTAAATCATGTTGGATAGTTGCAACAGTCTTTGGTTTCCCTTTGTTGTTGAACTTTTTGGGTCTGTTTTCAGGATGAAGTTTCCAACAATGGCCTTCATCATGGCCATCTTTTGAACAGTGTTTACATGAGATTGTTTCTCCCTCTTTCTTGACTAAAGCATTCTTCTTTCCACTTCCTTCGAATTTCCTCTTTCCTTTGTCTCCATTATAAAATGGCTTCTTGTTTCCCTCTTGAGGATCATTCCTCCCTCTTGTTTCTAAATGAGTTTCTTGTACACAAACTTCATCTATATTTGTAGGGTTAAACATAAGAATTGTGTGTCTCAAGTAGCTATGCAATCATCCAATGTATTTGAGTAAAGTTTCTTGAGAAGATAAATCTATACCCAAAATCAAAGCTCTTCTCCTAAATTCTTGATTGTAGCTTTGCACATTTTTCCCTTTAGCTTGCCTAAAGTTTTGCCAATCCATGATAGCTTTCTGCATGTATGCTAATGGATAAAATTTTCTTTTAATTGCAACAATAAAATCATCCCAAGAGGATAAAAATTTACCATGTTTCTTCATGTCCTCTTGAGTTTTGGCTTCCCACCAAATGAGTGTTGCACCTTCCAATCTAAGAGAAGCAAGTTGAATCTTAGTTTCATCATCTTGGATTCCTTGTATCCTACAATACACTTCAATTTGATGAATCCAATTGTCCAATTTCTCAACATTTACCTCTCCATTTTACATAGGCAATTCAAACTTAATATCAAGCTTAAGCAAAGGAGTTTGTGGAGGAATTTTACCATGTTCTTTTGGAGAATTTGGAGGTGGTTGTGAAAGGTAGAAGAAGTAGAATATGGAGGTGAAGGAGGTGGAGTGTCACCATTTTCCCCATTTCCTTTCGGAGTTTTATCACCATTGCCTTCATCACCTTTTGGAGGGTTTAAGATTTCTCCTTGCAGCCTTGCATTCTTTTCTTCAAATAAAACTTTCACCATTTTTTTCATATCATAAAAGGATTTTCTAAAAGTTTCCTCTTCTAAAATAGGAATTTCATGACTCTCCTCATGAGCCATACTTGGTGAATGCCTCCTTGAAGCTTGAGGTGAATGTATTGTTCTCCTTCTTGAGAATTGAGAACTTGGCTCCACAAGTTGTCCTTCTCTTCTTGTGAGCTTCAACCTTGTAAGCATCAGAAAACAAAACACTTGCAAACAATCAAACATTCAAAAACCTCTGCTCCTCTGATACCAACTTGATTTGAAAATGATAAAGTTTTGTGTATAAAGATTGCAAGTGGAAAATGTATGTATCTTGAGCAATTGGATCAAGTTTTAAGCAGATCAAAATATTGAGTTTTTATACTTAAAATGAACAACAAAAATAGTCATAAACAACCATCAAAAGTAAGCACATAACACAACAAAATGATAAAGGAGTTCACCCCTCTCTTGGGCTACATCTCCTAGTTCAACTTTCAATGGATTATTTTCATTATATCCTCAAAAGTGTTAAAACATTGCTTTAAAATGCTTAGAATGCAAAATAGATGGCTCCAATGGCTCCAGAATGTCAAAAAACCCCTAGTTGGGTTCTTTCTGGACCTGGTTGGGTCAAAAAATGAAGAAAATACCCTTTGTGGAAGTTTTTTCCCAATACTTGTTGTCTCTTCTCTCCAAAACTCACCCACTCTGCAAAAACTCAGCCTCTGTGTAACCAAACCTATCTCCCGCATGCGTTCCAGATTGTGGGTAGATTTGTCACATTGTTAGAACAACTAACACCTTTTTCGACAGAGTTCTAGGTCGTATGGCCCATGTGGCCAAGGTGTCAGGCTAACTGCCCGCACCCACCGACTAGCACCTCCATGTCGTCACACTATCAGTCACATTGGCATGTCTACATGCTGAGTGTTCATAGGCTGGGTCTAAGCCCAGACCCTTTTTACCGCCAACTCCCATACTAATTCAAATAAAATATGCACCATATATAGTTAAGTCACAATTGGTAGGCTGGTTGATGGCCCGGCCTACACGAAGTCTTTCCCTTTATCGGAGGTCACAGGTTCAATTCTGGTGGAGTCCAACAAAATTTTATACAATGAGTGGGTGCCACATGGCTTCCCCTGAGTGGGCCACATGGAACCCTATTATTTTCCACTAAAACCTCCCACGTGTCGACCAATGCTTGGTCCACATCACCACTTGTCCAGTCACCCTGTCGCTTCATCAATCCATGTCACCCTACCATGTTAGATGTACGGTCATACGGTCAGCTACCACGTCAGCCTGTACAAATTGTACATATTGTACAGTCATCAAATTTTCCCTGTTTGGAAAAACGGATAGAACACGATAACTTCCTCATACGAACTCTTTTTAAGCCCATTCAAGTTGTGTTGGGATAGTGCAGAAGAGATCTACGCAATGAAACCATTTTTAAGAAGTTCCGAACACTTTGATTTTTGAGCATTTTTTGATCCCCTGGATCATCTACCCACCAGCCCTAGATGCATGTTGAAGAGACGAGGTACATATGTTATTGCAAGGTACTAGATGTCATGCATAAGATATCTGAGTCTTATGTGGGAAACTGGATAGTCTCATGATGACATGTTGTAGCTATTGGAGAGCTACCCACTGGCCCTAGATGCATGTTGTGAAGTCACTATGGATTTCTTGTGATGTATAGATTCATGTGTCCGACAGTCAATGGTCATGAGCTCATGTGGATGGTGACAGTGTTAGAGTCTGTACCAGATAGAATAACTTCCTCATTAAGAGGGAGTGTTGAGATTTATGTAATTTCAGAAGTTATTCCTAAGGGTAATTATATTGGTTATTACTAAGTGTAATTGTGAAAACGGTTTATTGATAAGTCATGTCTTTTAACTCTTTTAGAGTATAAATAGAGGTTATATCAAGTCATTTTAATCACTCATTGAATATAATTACAAGAGAGTAGTACGCATTTATATAGGAGGTTATTCTTGGTTCGTGTTTGGGTCTCTTTGGTCTTGATTTCATGAAAGAGCATTGTATGACATTGTACATGTTGGAGGAATCTATACTGAGGAAAGTTTGCATGGTTTTCTCCCCCTTGAGGGTTTCCCTAAGGATATATCTTATTGTTCTATGGATATCTATCTTTCAGTTGTGATCCTTTTGCATATTAAATAATAATAAAAGAATATAATACTTTAACTATTGGAAAAACAAAAAGAAATCAACAGTTTTGATGCACATGTTTATGCTTGTCATGATATCTTTGGAGGGTGTACCCTTTTGTTTTGTAGGACCTTGCTTGGTGGCCAGTTTTGGGAGAACAAGCCTAGCTTGGGCTTCCATGGGACAAGAAGCCTTCAGAATGGATGCATAGGGAACGCATGTCGAATGACAGAGACATGCCTTTGGAGGTCTAGAAGACATCATGATGGGCCTAACCTAGCCTCTACCACCCAAATGAATTTCCTAGGAGAGGTGAAACTTCACCTCCTTGAGGGTTGACATCATGAAGAGGATAGGGTATGGTGGTGATGGAGTTGCACATTGACACTTGGCATATCTTGACTAGATGAGACATGGAGAAGGCTTGGTGCATGAAGAGGAGGCTCAAGGTATTACACATTATTTCGGTCACCCCAGTAATCAACTGACAACATGTGCTTAACTTTCATGTTCCCTAAAAATATTAAAAGAGACTTTCTCCATGAGAAAAGTGGCTTGATTTTCCTCTTTCAAAAACTATGACAAGGAAGGTTGTCGCACCATGTTGTATGCATGGGTTGCGACAATTCCTAATCATTGCACTCTGCCATAAAGATGGATTGTGACATCATCACAGGCTTCCTGTGCATAGGGTGTGACGATGCTTAAGCAAAGGAAAAGTCAAAATTCACGAATGTTCTAGAAGGGAATCTTCTAAAAGATGAGATGGCCTCTGATCGGTTTGGATCTTACTCACTTCTCTGATTTAGTGGGATCATCCTAATCCCCTCATCCATCCCTCTTTCACCCTATATAAAGAGGGATCTCTTATGGAAAAGGCTAAGGTTTGCAAGAGATTGCATATGCATGAAGAGTTCTACTACATATTATACTTGAGAGCTTTGCTTTAGTTCTCTAAGTCAGATTGTGGATCTTCTTCAAAGGCATTGGAGCAAAGGTGTGTGTGTTTGAGAAAAGATCCATTGAAAGGGACCTTGCAACATCAAGGCATGGGTTGTATTCTCCACTTTCCATTTAATATGATGCAGCAATACATTTCTTCCCTATAAAGGTGTCTCAACTTTTATTGTATAACTCCTTGATCTTATACATAGAATTCATTGGAATATATATATCTTTGTTCTCTCTCTTTGTTGGTTTGAGCTTCTTAAACAAGTTCACCATCCCGCAAATTCAAAGAAGGAGTTACAAGGATGACACTAGCAAGGATCAAACGTCGTTTAAAAGGTATGTCACTTGTATCTCTCTAAACTAATTTATATGACAATGAACTCTAAGGTGAAGTTTGTATTCTGTCTTATTTTGTTTTAGCTTCCTGTGGAAGTTAGGGAGATCAGTTTGTGTCTGCACTTACCGATTAGTATGATAACAAAATTGGTGACCATATTGGGGATACAACCTTTTTTTGTTTTTTTCCTCTTATTTTCTTTTAACCTGCCTTCTTTTGGTTAATTTCATTCTCTAAGTCTATGGGTGATCCATCTTGACTCCCTGGGTTTGAAGGTTCATTGAGAAAATTTATTTTTCTTCCCATTTTTCTTTATTTTCAGATATCGTCACACTGTGTCCTATTCTCATCCTGCGATGATCCTATGTCATTGCACTCTACTAGTGCAGACCAGTGTGACGACATTGCATTGTACCTTATTGACAGCCTGCGACGATCCTAGATTATCGCACTGTACTCCTCTGCAGCCTGCGATGATTCCTATAGGAATTGTTGGGTGATAGCGATTTTTCTTTTCTCTACCCAGTTTTGTCTTTACTACCTGGGATGAACTTTCGACACTAGTGAATGATTTACTTACAAATTTTAATCCTACATTTGATTGATTTTCGGAAATTGAAAGTCTTCTTTCTAAGATTTGCAAGTTTTTCTTTTGATTTCTTGTCACAAGGGTATAATCTCGAGATTTTGGTCATGAGTGCTTGTTTGATAAGGGGTCCTTGATTTCTTTTGAGTTTTGGATTGTTTTTACTTTCTGGATTGTTAATTGATTAAGAGACAATTTTTTTTTGTATTTGACAAAAGGTTATCTTATCATTTCATTTTTGCTTACATTGTGAGTTTGATTTGGGAATAGTGTTGAGAATGCGCTAGTTTTCTTGGACCATGATTTCTTCTCTTCATTACATCTCTGATCTGATTTGAGAATGAAAGAACGAAGTTATTCTTCTTTTAGTAGTCTTTGCAAGAAAATTGTTGCATTCATATATTTGTAAAAAGAGAAAAAATTGAAAATTTAGTAGTTTTTTATTATTTGGAATCTTTTTCATTCAAAAATTGAGAAATTATGTTTTGTAGCTTTTGTATTCCAAAAAGAGACACCTTCTCCCTATTTTGATTAGAGTTCATCGAATTAAATGATTGCATATCATCTCTTCTTTCATTTTATTGGGTCAAGGTCAAATACATCATCAGTCTCATTTTTGTTTCCCTTTTGAGTAAGCAACAACCTTTAAAATACAGCGTAATTTTAAAATCTATTAGAAACTTTTATTTTCTAGAACATTTCTACACCAACATTAGCTAGGATAGCGCTTTGGAATAGGTTGTAAGGCACACTCTCCAAAGCATAAAAACACACAATAGTATCTTGTGATAGGGAGAGTTCAAAACCACTTGCTACATTTTGTCTTGGGAAGCCCGTCTAACACAAGGGTCAATCACGAGGTCACATTAGGGCTGGCAGAGTTACTCACCCTGCTTTGTTGGTCTTAGTGTAGAGATTGTGTGTATTATTGGGGGTCACTTAAGAAGAAAATCATGTGAGGACCTTCTCGAGTTGATTTCAGGCTTAGATACCCTACCTTTGTGTGTGGATCGGAATGTCGAATGTTTCCCCAGGCATCACTGTCATAATTGGTAACCTTAGTGGCCTATCTCTTTAGAGTCTTTACACGAGGTGACTGTGGAGGGGAAAATCTTCACGGTACCTGGAATCGACGTTGGAAAAACTCACTCGGGCTCCTTGGAGGGTATACCCACGATTATGTGTGGGAGATTGCACCAGGGTGTAAGTCCGTTAAGCAGGTTTTCAACGTAACTTTTCCACCCGCTTTATCCCAGCCCCTTCTTGTCTTGATTTCACGACGTTGGATTTCAGCACCAACTAGTGACTTCGAAATAAGAAGGTTTGTTTGTGTGTCTGATATCTAGATTTTATTAGTGAGTGTTTATTGTTTCTCTAGTTGGCCATAGATTTATTTCATTCTTTATCTAGTGCGGCCAACATCGGCCCTCAACGTTCACGTAGGATGTAAGGGTTACCTCTGGAAGATCCGGAAGAATACACTCATTTTCTTCCTAACTCAACAAAGGGTTCTCCTGAAGGAGTAGTCAATAACGACATAGCCTCTGAGATTGGAATTTCTACTCCATAGGAGGAATCAATACTTCCCATAAATCCGTTATTGAGTGTTGTACAAGATCCACTTTTGCTCCAGATAAATTCATCGGGAGGCATTGTTGTTGAAGATTGTACTAGAATAATTATTGGACCTCATGCAGAGTCTGGTGTAGATGATCTACTTTTTCAAAGTGAGTCATTTAGAACTTCGATTCATACTATTGGAATTTTTAACCCTAGCTTTGTCCATGTCCGTTCTCTTTGGAGGACCTCTTCGGGACACGATTTTTTTATAAACTAGGAATGAGTCCTAATCAACCCATGGGATCACATACACCTGTGACTTCCACTTCTTATACAGTACCTTTAGATCATTTTACTGGCACGACCAGTAATGTTGTCACAACTTCAGACCAATTGTTGGTTGGTTCTCACACAATTCTTCCTCTCCAACTCGCTAACTCTACCATGGTCCCACAAGCTATGCATGTTTCTACCGAAAATGCGGTAATCACTCAAGCTCTTATTGGAACTCCACTTCTACTTAGATCAAATATGTCACTTCCTCCTGGGTATAATGCTTTGAATACTTCCATTGTTAATCCTACCCAGAATCCATTCGGAGGGTCTAATCTTTTTGTTCCTCTTGGGTACAATGTTGCTAGTAGTTTTGTTCCTACACCTACCTAGGTTCTCTCCGGGGGGCCTAGAATTCCTCCTCCACTTTCACCTAGAGGATCTAATAATCCTAGCCCTAGTATCTCCAATCAAGTTGGAGGCATAAGTCATTTTTTCACTTTTGGTTTTCAAATTCATGTTGGAGGTCAACCTCAAGTTGGGGAGAAATCTCAGGTTGGGGGTCAACCTCAAGTTGGAGGCCATAACCCAGTGTATGGGAAAAATATCCCTGGATTACCATCTCAACCTTAGAATTTTCCTTTCCAAGGTAATCAACGACCGTCTGGGGGGAAAAATCTTCAAGTTAATTCTTTCATACCCCCTAATCCTAGGAAAACATATCCAGGATCTCTAAATCCTACTTGGGGTCAAAATTTTCAGTCTAATGCTCCTTTCCAAGGAAGCTTACCTAATCAACCAACAAATGTTGGCTAGTTGACTCAAAATCCTCCACCACCAAATTTTTCAGGACTCTCTAACTATCTATAGATTGCTTATGGTCCTACTAGTATACCTATGGGACTACCTCCTCAAAACTACCAGTTTCCTCAAGTGAACAGACGGTTGTCATTTCTTGCTACTTTGGATTTACTGGATTTATCTAGGATTTTGAATGATCATATTTTGCATTCTCCTTATTGGCTCGTCATACCTGCCAAATTGCCATCGGACATTCCTAAGTTTGATGGTCGATCGGGAGAAGACCCAAATGATCACATCATGACATTTCATCTTTGGTGTTCATCCAACTCCTTGATGGATGACTCTATAAGATTATGTCTTTTCCAAAGAACTCTTACAGGTTCGGCGGCTAAATGTTATATTGAATTACCAATAGGATTCTTCAATGACTTCAATACCTTAGTTATGGCTTTCTTAATGCATTACCAATTGCCAATACGATATGAGACAAGAACTAAATTTATGAGTTCATTTAAAAAATCCTCTTCTATCACATTTCTAATCATATTCATGAGTGGAGGAGGAGAAGACACTTAATCAAAGTTCCCCTTCCTGATCAACTATTGGTCAAGTGGTTTACCAAGTCACTGATTGGTCCTATAGCCTGTGATGTTTTCATGGGTGGTGTCATCACTGAAGAGAAGGCAATTAGTCGTGCTCAATATTTGGATCTCGTTTATTCACAAATGGGCACACTATATGACTTGATCTCTGATGCTCCTCATCCATCTACAAATCCAACCCCAACACCTCCAGTAGCTTCTAATCTTGTTGATGGTGTGATTGGCACTTTTCATGTTGAGACTCGATCTAAACAAGCCAGTCATTCCAATCCCAAGTCTACTACTCCTAATGTACAAAATACTCCTCCTCTGACTCCTTCTCTCGATAAAACCTTTGAAGTTAATTTCATTCAATCTACACCTACCGATAAAAATAAAAATAAAAAGAAAGGGAAGCATACGAATAAAGAGGACAAAAATAATAATCAACAATCTGAGAAACTCAAGACCCAACCTGTTGATGACAAAGACAAGCACAAACCTTGTTATCCTTGCCTTATCTATGGTGAGGATCATTATACGAAATATTGTCCAGAACGTGTTGAGGTTACTAAGTTCCTACAAGGGACCAGGACACCTCCTACTCCCGTCATTTTGTCACAACCGTTTCCTTCTTAGCAGCAAGCCCAACTGGTCATTCATGACCAACCTTCTCCCTCTACCATGTCTTATGTACTTATGTGTACTGGTGACTCCAAGAAGAACGAAATTGCAGTCGCGACTCGAGCCAAAGATTATTCCCCTTCGAAAGAGAAAGTTGATGAATCACCACTCTCGTTGGTTCAACCTCCTCCACCAACTTCACCTTGAAACGGTCCTCTTCATCTCGAACGGCCGGGACTAGATACAGTTCTTCGTCCTCCCCCTAAGGGCGTTGTTCAAAAGTTGTTGTTTAATCCTCACACACTTGTTGCCCAAAACTACAGTATTGTAGAAGGCCTTGCACATGTACCCTATGCGATGTTGACTCTTGAAGTCCTTCAAAGTTGTCCTACACAATGGAAGGAACTATCAAAGGCTATCGATGAAATAGATCCTACTGATACGAACTTGATAATCTTTGACTTGGAAGATCATATTCCAAGGATTTCTCCTCAATTAGCATTTCAAATACAAGTTGTTGTGGAAAATAAGAATATTTTTTGAACCATTATTAACGAAGGAGCCTCAACTTGTGTCATGTTCGTCGCTTGTTGGAAAGCCATTGGCTCTGCCCTTACCGAGTCACACAATACTCTTAAGGATTTTAATGGTACAAGGTTTAAACTTTATGGTGTTCTTCTTTCATTGTCTATTACATTAGAAGGTCAAGCGGTTAATGTTGAGGTTGAGGTCTTTGATGCACCTCTCAATTACAACCTTCTACTTGGTCATAGTTGGATTGATTCCATGAGAGCAGTTGTTTCTACTCTTTTATGTGTGTTATGTTTCCTGCACCAAGGAAAAGTCATTATTGTCGATCAAATGTCCTTCTTTAATTCTGATTCACATACTAGCAACGTACCTTTCATTGTGAAAACACCTCCTGGTTATGAGAATGTCGATGTGGGTCTTCTAAAATAGTCATCGGTAATGGGTACATTTCCTATTCCACCACCCGATATTCCTCCTCCTTTTTTCGCTTTGATTAATATGATATTGACCTATGTTGGTGAAACCCCTGAGTCTTATGACCCATGGATAGTACCTAGCTCTGATGATTGTCTTCGTTATAGTGACCAAATGCCTTTGAGTCTGGTAGAATTGGCTTATCATGTTATTCAATCAGCAACTCCTTCTCCTCATTCTCTCTGTGATACGTCTCCTAATCCGTTTCACTTGATATTTCCCACTGATGAGATTATAATGACAGTTATTTCTACGGAAGATACCCCATGGGACGATGGGCATCATCATTCTATTCTCTTCCTGGAAATTGAGACCATAGAGAGTTATCAATAGATTTCGACTCTGTCTACCGTTGTTATTATTTCCTTTGTTCCTGAACTAGCACACGATGTTTTCTATGAAGGGAACTTAGGAAATATTTCACCTACCATCCCTCTTGATATCTTGATTGAACCCGGAGTTGTGGAAAATTTTCACATCAGGCCTCATGTTCTGTTGATGAGGTCCATAATTACAAAGCTCTTTTCCAAGAATTTTGTGACGTTTTTGCCTAGAGTTACGAATAAATGCCTGGCATTGATCCAGATATTATTTTACATAAGATTAAGACTAACCTGAACACTAAACCCGTTTGACAGAAACTTCGCTCAGTACACCCACACAAAGTTGTTTCTATTAAGCTCAAAGTTGAAAAACTTCTTAAAGTCGATTTTGTATATCCAGTGGCTTTAACTAATTGGGTGTCCAATCTTGTTCCAGATACGAAGAAACAAGGCACGATCCATGTTTGTGAAGATTATAGGTGTTGTTCCTGAGTCTGTACTTAAGGCTCAAAAAGTACAATGTCAAGGCATCCGAAAGTAAAAGAAAGATGGATAAGAGGGTAACGTCAACCTTCGGTATAGGAAACTAGGGAAGATTTCTACGTTCACGTCTTCTAGCTTCCAACTGTTCCTGAGTGGTTATATCTTGTTCAATGGCTGCCCATGAACGTTCAAGTTCCTCCCGGTTATTAGCAATTTTCAGGATTATGTCAAACAGGTTTAAAGCGATATGTGTTTGATTAGATAGTTCGAGTTCGATATTCGGTTGGGTTGCTGCAGGAACAGTCATTGAGGAACAATAAGAATAGGAAATGATTTAAAGAGAGATTAAACGATGTATCTATTTGGTCGAATAACAGAGAAATTTTTACTTTTTAGGAATAAAATAGAAATGCAAATTGAAGGCTCTTTCCCGTAACTGTATTATATTTTAATATAAAGGTGTGATGTGAAAGAGAAACATTTAGCTGTATATAACGCAAGGTTCATGTTAAAGAGAAGACTCACATATAAACAGGAGAGGAAATTAGTAAGAAAATAACTGACATAGCAAAGAATATACGTAGAATTCTGAAAGTGCAGATTGGTCTTACACCCGCTGATAGCTGGTGCAGAGGAAAGACAATAAACAAATACAGAAAACCAAAATCCTTTGTTATAGTAGTGGTCGTACTAAAGTATAATAAAGCACATCAATTATGAATAATGGAATGAAATGAAACATGAAATACGAAGAAACAAACTTGTAACACAGTCTGGACGGAATCGAGAATCTCCAGATTTGTTTATATTAACTTCTCGAATGCAAAAACTCTATTATATTCAATACCAAAAAGGTCCAACCCTGTTTATTTCGTTTTGTGATATATTTATACATCTTTGCAGATCAGTTAGGATCTATACGGTTACAAAAATTCAGTTACAATCGAGAGGAGCGCAATTGCTCCCTTTCTCTTGCTCTATCTTTACTTGGTGCCAGGTGCTCATCTTTGCGCTGATTCGGTACAGGCAAAACATTTTTCTACAAACTGAGATACGAGTCGTGAAGGCTCTACTTGACAGCTGGCCTCGGCGAAGTAACATTCTCAGGCTAACTGTTGTAGCTTTTCCCCTATTTGTGCATCGAGAATGTCGAGGGCACTTAGTTACGCACTGGGTTTGATCAAATGCTTATCAATTTTGGCCATGTCCACCGTATCCATCTGGGAAATGTCGGCTGAATCTCTCTCATCTTTTTCTTTCAGATTGAGTGAGATTTGTTCCATGTTTATTTGCATCAATGCTTCTACATCGCCTCGGCTGTCAATATACAACAGCTCGCCATATATGGAATTGAAAGCTTCTTCTAAAGAGTGGATTACCTTTTGTACCTGTTCCTTTCCCAGGGCAATGTTATGCTCCCAATATTTCAATAGAATATTATCTCTGGTTTGTTCAGGAATGGCAAGCCTAGGAACGCCTGTCGAAAACCTGTTATTTGTGGCAATTACCACATCCTTAAAGCGACCCGAGCCACTTCGGCCTCCCTTTCTCTGGCAGTCAGGTTCTTGGACACCTGATTCACCAACAGAAAGTTCTCCCGTATCTCTCCTATCCTGGCAAGTAAATTCTGTTGTGCCGAAAATCTTTTGCTCCAAATCTCACTAGCTCGGGATTTAAATATGTTGATATTTATTTCTTTGCTCTCGGCAATTTCTGCCCGAGCCTGCAATTGTTGAATTAGATCTCTCTGTTGACTCACCTGTGCTGTACCATCTCGGACCACCAACTGTGCTTTCTCAAGCTTGGTCTTGAGCATCTCTATTTCGTTTTTGTCAGCCACCCTGGCCTGTTCCATCTCCACGTTGGCCTGACCTTTAGCATTTTCTGTGGTTGTAGCCAATCTAGCCTCAAGAGTCCTGATTAGGCGATTTTTTCTTTTTAATTGGTTATTCATAAGACCAACTAAGAATTGATTTGTTGAAGCATATGCCCCCAGCGTTCCCATGATTTCAGTGGTGAGTTGGTCACTTTTCTTATTTTTGCCATCGGTCATAATTTTATATCTTTTTACAGTGGACTCTCCTTCTTGATAGAACTCCTTTTTCACTACTGCCTTCCTCTTCTTATCAAAAAAGAACTCATTTGGAGGGAGTTCCTCTGCTCTAATGGGCCTCATTTCTTCATTAAATATCCATCCCTCGTCGACATTTCCCTGTGTTGATTGTAAGGGTGTGACCGAGGTGATGGGTTCTCCTATTTGTTTTGCTAATTCTTTTGGAGTACTGACGGGCTTCTGCTCCTTTGGCATACCTAGAACCTTTGTTTCAGTCTCCGGATTTTGTTGACCTGGTGGACCTGGGGTTTTTATTTCAGCCTCTGAACTCTGTTCCCTTGGTGGGTCTGGAGTCTTCTCTTTTGCTTCGGTATTCTTCATTTGTTCACCTTCCTTATGGATTTTTCCTGAACCAGAAGTAGCTTCTTTGAGGCCTTCATCATCCTTTGGTTCCGTCTCAGAAGTGCCCGGGCTCCCTCCTCGCAACACAGCAGGAATACAACTTCGTCTGTTTTCCTAAAATTTTAATACAGAGGCCATGTCTTCGGGTGTTAAAGATCGGATCCGAACTAGCACTTCCCCATAAGATCTTGCCCCTCGGAAAATGTCATACGAGGGTGAAAGCTCGTGTTCAAACCTCTTCAGCCCAAAATTAGCTAAATGGTTGCTTACAATTTTCTGAGGATCATGTTTTTTATATTCAATGGAGACCAAACTCAGGTCTTCCAGGCCTGTAGCCTCGGCTTTAGCATGCCCGAAATCCAATAAAGAATAAGAATTTAGCCGAACAGGAAAAAACGGCCAGACCTTCTTTGGAGATGCTTTGAGTTCTTTACTCTCCCCGCCAAGCACTGTTTGTCGAGTGATCTCGCGACAAGCAAGCTTGTCGGGGATGAACAGTGGTAGTGCAAGCGGGGGAACAACAGCTCCGAACACTCTGAAATAGGAAAACTCTGCTTCTACGTACCAGTCCGCTATACCACTCAGATTTGCAGCAATGTTGTCTAAGATACGAGGTGGTGAACGACCAAAAATGGCGATGTGCGGGGCACCATCACCCAGTTGAAAATTTCATAAATAAATTTGTCCGCTTTATTCTCCCACAATTTGTCGTGATACTCATGCACGGGCTTTTCTTGTGCTGGATTCCAAACCTAGCTCATCAAAGGGAATGGTGTCATGGAACATACAGCGTCCATGATATACACAGACATGAAAAATGAGGATGGTCTCCCGCTTGCCTTCTGCTCCCGATACTTTGTGACCCTGTTGGCCAAACTGTCTGAGAGCATCTTTGCCCAATTAAACGAGCAACCTTCTGCAACCCGAAATATGAGAGGTACCCACGCGATGTAGAAATTCGAGGTGTCTTCTCTCCCAAATAGACGACATGTCATCATGGCCACATATTTATACTGTGGCTACAAAGAAGCGATAGAGTATACACCCTGGTCATTTGCTCTGAATTTCGCAGCACGCAAAACCCAATCTTTGATCAAACCGGGCATGGTTTTATCATATTGTTTACACTCTTTCTCTTTGAATTCCTCCAGGAACTCGGCACCATATGTGTATTCAGACGTCGAAGGTAGCTTGTACATGGTTTGGATGTGGTCCGGTCTAAAAGTCCCGACCGCGACCCGCTGGTTGTTCATGATAGTTCTGGTGGGTAAGTCTATATGATCCAATGCCCATCGGATCATATCATAATAGGGAAGCAACCGTGGTCTGGTTTCTACCTTGTGCATTCCTGATTGAACAACAATCTTGTATTTAGTGTTCAAGTCGTTCTTTTCATTGTCATTGTCGTCGGAGTCTGAATAATTCACCAACTCAGATTGCAGAATATCTGAAACAAACGACTAGCTAAGGACTGAATCAACACTCTGGGGCGAAGTATCGGAGACATTATCCAAGCCTTGCCCTGCAACCTCGATATTCACCTTTGCTGCTTTCCATGGAGCCATAGTTGAAGCTTGCGTTTTTTCCCTTTTGCGATAGACCTGCGTATACATGCAGCAATTAGTTTACTCGGAAAATGACGAGCTCTGCATGCTTATGAAAAATGTTTTCATATAATAAAATGAAACTCCTGTATATATTCGAAAATTTTGTACTATTCAAAATAAGTCTGTCAAATCGCAATTAGAAACAAATTTATTACGTAAAATCTGATTTTATCTATTCGTGGATCCACCCTAATTCTTCATTAATGTCATCAATGTTTGACGGTTTGACAGTCAGTCGGAGTAGGGAGAGAGATGGTTACCTCGGGAAATTTGCAAGCCTCGATGCGTGGGACATATCTCGCTTTATTTTAAATTATCAAAACTTAGCAACGTTAACAACTTTCTCGTTGTTCACTACATCATGAATTTCCTTTTAACATTTTGAGTTTTCAACTCGCGAGACTGCGAGGACCGATTTTGGCTTAATTAACAGTAATCATGATTTGGAGCATCATTAATTTTATAATCCATTTATTTGTCATATCGTGACTCGGAACTTCGAAGGTAAGTTTCTGGGAGATTGGTATGCCGAGTCGCGAAACCGCGAGATGGCGATAATTAAGGCTCAATTAAGGGGAAGGAAAACTTAAATTAGGCTACTAATTAATCACGCTATAATTACGTCGCGACTTCGTGAGTCGGGGTTTTAAACGCCGTAACTTTCTAAAAGATAGTGCCGAGTGGCGAAACGCTGAGAATAGATTTAATCATGGTTAGCCCTTTTGCCTTTAATCCTTGACCAGGGTTAGCCCGAAAGAACCTCGTGTTCTCGGCTCTCAGAGCTGTAAACATAAAAATTCAAACTTGGCGAACGTCGAGGCGCGAAACCCTGACGACGTCTAATCACTGAATTAAAAGATTTGACCCTGGTTAATATCTTGAGTGAAAAATTAAAACGAGTTCGCAGTTTCGCGACTCGGGACGTGTGAACTCAAAGATTAAAGTATCCGACTTGCGAGATCCCGAATTAAAACAAAAAGTGCGAACATGTTTACAAAAGTGGATTTGTTTTGAGGGTAGAAAAATCATCGCTGCTCATTCGACAAAGTTGCAGAGCTTTCAAAGCTTCGGGAGGGGACAAAATCAAAAGGCCATCTTTAGATTTCAAATATCAAAAATTGAAAAATATGAAGGGTAAAAAATAAACACAAGGGCGGCTCCAACTAGGGATCCCGCCTTCCTGTGAGGCGGGAAGAATAGTAGACCATGTGCCAATATTGGGTAAATGGATTCAAGAATTCAAACATGCATAAAAATCCAAGGAAAAAGGATCGAGGGGGGGGGGAAGACTCCGCTCTTTACCTCGAGAGGTTTTTCGAAATCAGACACTCTTTCTAAACACAGTTGTATTCCCTTTCACAATTTTTCGTTTCCCTTTACTAACTTTGGGTATGTTTTAAGACAATCGAAACGACCCTAGGAGATTCAACAGATCTTGTGATTCTCAGCTTGCATCAAAAGAATGAGATTATATATTTTTAAATCGGGAAATCCCGTTTGAATTTGGGGTGTGGATCAGGTTTTTGGAAAGCATTGGTTACCAGAGTAGAGTCATATTTATGTATAACAGCCTTATAGATATCTCAGACATTGCTTCACTGCCAGCGAGCTTGTTCAGTACCCCGGTGAAGTTATCTGGCCCCTTTCACTGAATTTCCTTTCACCACTTCGGTAAATATTTATGCATTTAAATGCTGAGATGAGGGCAATCATTTTTGAATTTCCTTTCATCGTCTTCCTGGACTAGGTGGGGGCAATCATTTCTGAATTTCCTTTCACCACCTGTCTTATAATTTACTTTTTGAACACAAATATGGGGGCAATCAGTTGGTATCAGGGCTGATATCTGTGTAATATTTTACAATCAGAGGTCTATCAACTCATTTTATTTACTTGGTACCAAGCTTCCATTGACCTTCACAACACCTTCGTTCTTAGGGAAAAAAGGAAATTAATTTTTTTTAAAGCGGCATCCCGTTTGAGCAAGCTTTGATTCTTCCGACGCTGTTGAAAAACCTAAGAAAGTTAAGATCGCTCTAAATGTTCCTTCACTTAGCAGGAGATCGGGTAGTTGCGAAAACCTGATTTCCTATTAAGATTTGTTTCGAAACCCTTGAGGTTTAAAATGAAATACTTTTATCCCTTTGTGATGGAACGAAAGGATAGGGACTAGTCAAAAGTTAGACTCGGAGACATACATGGGGCCAGGTAGCGATTTGTTGACTGAAAATATGGATGTCGAAACAACTCGAGACTGACTCCTGTAGATAACTTCGGGGATAGTTTATTTCGACTGACCATTTTTTATTAAGTGTATCGTTCAATTTATTTTAAAACAAAAATTACCAAACCAAGCAATGATCCTGCTGTCTAACAATTTGTAGTGCAGTTTGAAAAATGTTACCTTGCTTACCCTTAACAGTCTTTTCATAACATATATTTTTGAGAAAGTTTATTTTTACCTTTTTATTTCATTTTCATTGCGCAATAAGAAACTATTTTAGGTATCACTTGTTTTAACGCCGCTCTAATTCTGACACCGACCTGCAAATTGCTTTACCTGCTAGTTTCGTCTGCAGCTGGAATCCTGTAAAAAGCAAATGCAAATCTTATTAGAAATGTGTCGAGAGTTTAGGAACAAAAACCGAAAATTAAAAGTAAATGTTAAAATGAAAATATATGTATGTACAAACATGAAATTTATTTATTTACAATATATATTTTATTTCTTATTTTTTTAAACAAATGTTAGGTCATGTAATGTTTCAGATATCACCCGTTGACAGGGGCGCTGAGGACTTCTCCATCGATGTTCTCCAACAGGAAGGAGTTTTTTCCTTCCAGATCCGAGACCCTGAATGGTCCATACCAGAGATGGTCAAATTTACCATGCTTCGCGGCTTCTTCCCTTCTCGTATCCCATCTTAATACTAAGTCACCTGGGAGGAATTCTCTATATTTTTCCTTGAGGTCGAACAATGCTTTCATATCGTCCTGGTACTTCTACATTTTCTCATCAACCTCCACTCTATGTTGTTGAACCTCGATCAGCTGGTTAATTCTCTTGGTTACATGATTGGGTTCTTCGTTCTGATCCTGCCATAATTTCATTACTGGCAACGCTAAGTTTATAGGTAGAACCGCTTCTGTCCCATAGACCATTTGAAACGGTGAAATGTCGATAGACCTTTTAGTGCTGATGTGGTTTTCCCACAATGCGTACTTCAAGTGCACATGCCAGGACCTTTTATTTTCATCCAGTACTTTCTTGATTATGTTTACCAGGCTCTTGTTGGATGATTCAGCCAGCTCGTTTCCCTGAGGGTAATAAGCAGTGGAATGACCAAGAACGATATTGTACTTCTGACAGAAGCTGATCATAGCCATGGACTTGAAAGCCTGGGCATTGTCGATAACAATCTTTCGGGGACACCCGAATATTGACAAGATATTATCTTCCAAGAATTTGATCACCACCGAATCTGTTGCCCTTTTGGTTGGAATGGCTTCCACCCACTTTGTAAAATAATCTGTGGTTGTTAAGATCCACTTATGCTGAGCACTGGAATGGGGATTAATTTCCCCTATGAAATCTAGCCCCCATTGTTGAAATGGGGCTTCAGTTTTGACTGGAACGAGTGGTAGTGCAGGGAGTTTCTGTTTAACAGCGAATAGTTGACACGGGTTGCAGGCACGCACTTTGGCATTGACGTCTGAAAATAGTTTCGGCCAATAGTACCCCGCCCTCAAGATCTTGTAGGTTGTGGCTCTCCATGCATGGTGTCCTCCACAGATCCCTTCGTGAAATTCCTCTATAACCTGTGGAGTTTACGACTCAACCAAACAGACCAGTAGGAACCCAAGTGGATCCTTCCAATATAGCTGATTTTCGGCGATGCAATATTTTACAGCATGAAGTTTTAAAGTTCTGCATTTGGTTGGTGATAGTCCATCTGGACATTTCAGGTTTAACAAGTAGAACACTATGTCTTTATACCAGCCTGACGATATGAATTTTTCTTCGACCTTGGTTGAATCTGTCTGGTCATCCGGCCCTTGGAGGAGTGCGTCTTCGTCTTCCCCTTGGAAGCAGTTTATATCAAGAGCTCTAAGGTTTGACTCAGCCAGGAGTTTGGCCAGACCCTGCCCCTTTATCAATTTAGTCGGCTTGACTTCCAAATCAAATTTCTATATTTTAGCAAGCCAACGCCCTCGTTTTCCATCACTATCTGGCTGTACCAATATATCTTTCACAGCACTGGTTGGTACGTATGCGATAATTTTTGAATGCAGTACATATGTTCTAAATGCCTTTAGCGCTTTCACCATTGCGTATGCCTGTTTTTCCATTATGTCATACTTTAGTTCGGCGTCTCTAAGGATCTTGCTGAAAAACGCGATCAGTCGTTCGAAGCCTTCGTCATCCTTTTGCAGGAGCACCACGGCGATAGTATGTTCAGAAGCAAACGAGAAGATGAGGAAATCTTTCAAGTAATCTGGGCTTGCTAACACAGGTGCTTCGCTGATGACTTTTTTAATATGCACGAACGATGCTTTAGCCTCGGTCGTCCAATTTACTCTACTATCTTTCTTCAGCATTCCTGTGATCAATTTGACGATCTCAGCAAAATTTGGGATAAACCTTCTTAAAAAATTTATTGTACCTAAGAAAGATTGGATTTCTTTTACGTTTCTAGGAATATTTATAGTTTCTATTGCTTCAATCCTCTTAGGATCGATCATGATCCCATCCTTAGATACGATATGTCTCAGAAGCTTACCTTCGCGCATAGTGAAATGTGATTTCTTTGGTTTCAAAGACAAACCATACCTGCGGCACTTTTCGAAAGTCTGTTTTAGATGTACCAAATGTTCTTCATCAGTTTTAGAGAAAACCGTCAAATCGTCGAGGTAGATGACTACGAACTTGTCTCTTTCTCCTACGAAAGCGATGTCCATAGCACGTTGGAATGTAGCTCCTGCATTCATCAAACCAAACGGCATTTTTTCATACATGAATGTACCCCATGGTGTGGTGAAAGCAGTTTTTTCTCTGTCTTGCTCATTCATGGCGATTTGGTTATATCCAGAGAACCCATCTATCATAGACATTTGATTTGCTCCGACTACCTTTTCTAGGACATGGTCCATTTTGGGGAGCAGATAATTATCCTTAAGGGAAGACTTATTTAAGTTTCGGAAATCTACACACAGTCTGATTTCTCCATTCTTTTTCCTGACTGGGACCAAATTTGCCACCCAGTCTGAGTACCTAAGAGGTACGATTATTTTCGCATCTAAAAGCTTATTAACTTCCTTTTCAATCACAGGCAACAAAATGGGGTTAATTTGCCTAAGCTTTTTCCTAAACGGCTTGACCCTGGGTTTCAACGGTATCTTGTGCTCAATTATGGAAGTGTCATACGTTCTAAGCTCATCATAGGACCAGGAGAAAACATCTTTGTACTGTCTGAGTAGGTCTTTGTACTAGACTTTTACCTTGGGAGGGAGGAACTTAGATATCTTTACTATCCGGGATTCTTTCTCAGTTCCTATATCACAGTCCTCCACTTCTTCTGGTTGGGGCTACAAAGTGGATTTCACAGGTACGTCGTTCTGATCGAAAAGTCTTTCTAAAGGAATTAAGCCTTTCAGAATTTGGTTGTTTTTAAGGACCAACATACGATGATCCGCTATTTTTTCTCAGAAGGTTTCAGGATCTTCACCTTCTTGTATAATCCGCATCGAGTCATTTTGATTCTCTTGGTCTGGATGAGTTTCAGAGAACTCACCCACTACTGTAAGAAATTTCTTGATTTTTTCGTCATCTTCGAAAACCTGCCAGTGTCAGATATTGTCTGGTATAGAGGGTTTGTATCTGATTTCAATGTGATATTTCAGTTTGACGGTCATGGGAGGAGAAAAGGTTGAAGCTGCCTTGGCCAATGCGTCAGCATGAAGATTATCTGTGTGAGGGATAAAATGGACCTTTACCGATGAGAAAAAGTTTTCCATCAAATCCCAACCACAATTTCTGTATGTTCTTAGTCTTGGATGCTTGGCTAGGTATTGTCGGTTTATTTGTCTTACTATCAATTCCGCGTCACCGTATACCTCCAAGTTTTTTATATTCAACTTCTTTGCAGCCTCTAATCCTAATATCAATGCCTCATACTCGCATACGTTATTGGTGTAATCTATGTCCCACTGCAAACGATAGGATAAAGGAACAATGAACTTACCTTCAGGTGCTACCAAAAGTACTCCAGCACCAGCTCCTTCAGAAGACGCAGCGCCATCGAAATACATCTTCCATACACCATTATTGCACAGCTCTTCAGTCAAGGGGCTTAACTCTTCTTCCTTCATATCGATTTCCTCTGGACATCCATCCAATCCATCATCAAAAGACAAAACGCAGTTTCCCAGATCTTGGTCTACGATGTAAATGGGGAAGTTGTGTGGGTTTTGGGGATCACTGACCGTGTACGCTAATCTTGTCTCTCTGTATAAACGAGTGAATTGACCCCCGAACACAGGGATTGTGGCGTAAGACATGTCTAACTGAAGGGAACCTCCCAACTTGGCCTCCCATGACCTAGACAAGAGCATACCGTACTTAGGTGGGATATCGGCGATAACCACATCCATCAAGATACTTTTAACAGGGACCTGCGCTAGGGTAACTACCAGATCCTTTATCATTCCCATGCATTTAACCTTCCTTGAATCGAAAGAATACAGATTTCCATAAGGTCTCATGATCTGGAGACCCATCTTCTCCATTATAATTTTGGGCATAACGTTATGAGAAGCCCCGGAGTCTAACATACAATTATGTAGCAGCTGATCATGTATATTCAGGGTGATATAAAAAGGAGCGATGTTGCCTTTGGACCCTTCAAAATGAGGACCAAAGGTGATGTTAGGTCTGTCATCTTCCAGGTTGATAACATCAGACTGACTTTCTAGCTCATGGACACCCATCGCCTTGGCAATTTGTTTCCGATAAGCAAGATTTTTTGCTAATTCTACCAAAGGAATCGGTATTTTAATTTTGTTTAACTCATTTTCAAAACTGAAAGATGTGTTTACCTTGTCCGTTTCTTTGGTTGAGACCTCCGAATTTTTTCTTTCCGATTTACTCATCTGGATCGCTTTATCACTCGTGATCCTAATTGAAGACGTAACTTTATCTACTGGTTCGGTTTCTTGTGTTTGAGTTTCAACTTTTTTCACCTCGGACTCTTGAGTGTTTACTACCTTGGTTTTGTTGTTGGGTAACAAGGTTTCTTCGAAGGTGGTTCATAAGCTTGACCCTTTTTAAGAATTTTCTTAGGTTGATTCGTTGAGTTGGGCTTACTCTGAGATCTTAGGTTGTACTTTGGTTGAAACTCGGCCATTATCATCTTTGTTTCTGGTTGAGGTATACAGGGCTCAGTGTGATCACCTTCTTGATCGTCATTAGTCGGCTGAGGGGTGTTCAAAGATTTTTCATAATCTTCATGAGTCAGATATGGCTGCGAACAGTCATCACCAAAATTCGTGACTTCATCTTCCGAATCTCCAAAATCTTGGAGGTCGTTTACTCCTATAAAATTTTCGCTTTTTAATGGAGCTTGTATTTTTTGATCTTCATTTTTTATTTGTCTCTGTTGATTTTGGGGATTTGTGTTTCTCCTGAAGTCTTTTTTATTTGAAGAATCAGCCTTAACCTGGTCCAATTCCATCCTAGAGATTTTGTTAGACAGTTCTTTAATTATTCAGGCCATATCATCTACTCTGTCATCAGTGTATCTATTTGAGCCCGAAGGACCCGCTGGTTCCCTATAGCGTCTATTCTCGCGGTTGACTATTTCTACTTTAGCCTTTAATTTTCCTGAAGCCATCATATTAGATTCTATTTCTACAGCATCGTCTTGCATTCTATTTAGGGTGGCTCCTCTTCTTTCTCGTAAAAGTAGTGCGAAATCTGGCTCAAAAGCTCCCGCGAAGGTCACTTTGGCTGAGGGTTCAGAGGGTTTAACTGCAGCTGGAATCTTATTATACAGTTTGTTGAATCTCAGAATAAATTCCATAACTGTTTTTGAGTTCTTTTTCTTTAGGGACCCAAACTTGGTAAGATAATATAAGTGATCTTTTCGCTCTCCCCATTGTCTGAGGAAATCATCTTCCAAAGCGTCATATGACAGGATAGAAGCTGCGGGAAGCTCCGAAACCAAGTTCGGACCTGTCCTTCAAAGTTCTGCACAAGGAGTCTCGAATAGACATCCTTGTGCTCGATACCACAGACATCTGTGAATTGGTCAAAGAAATTTATATGCTCGGCTGCAGTTAGATCTCCCTCCCCAGTGAACTTAGGAAGATTTTTGATGTAGTTTTCAGGCAAATCATGGAGGGGGATGGGTAAAACCAGGGGAGCGTATCTTGCTGCTACTTTTGTGAAAACTCTGGGAGGAGGGACTTGCACTTGACCTCCACCTCCTCCTCCAGGAGCGCCTCCACCACCTCCTTCGATGCCTACCATCGACTTGGGTGTAGAAAATGAGTGTGTAACACACTCTTTGGAATCAGGCGAGACCGGGAAGTTCTGTCGAAGAAAAGTTGGTATGTCAACTGACAATGAACTTTCTAAAGGACCTTTTCCCTTGTGTATGGATGGGAAAGTCTGATGAATCTCACTCCTAACTTCAGAGCAGTTTGTCATCGGATCTTTGGTATCAAACAGAGGACCGCGTGAAGTAGAAGGTTCTGAATGGCATTTAGTATTTAAAGGTGGGTTTTTAGGCTTGTAAACTGCAGCGGTTGGCTCAAGCGAGCCTCTCGCCCTTAAAAAAATTTCAGGATCAGTAACAGGTGTAATCAACTTGCCATCTGGGTTCTGTCTGGTACTCTTTCTCCCAGAAGCCAGTTTAGGTTTTCGTGCAGTCGCCAAGTGAAAGATTGAAAAAGCCTTAAAAATGTGTGTACTCTATGTTCACTATCAAGGAGTAGCACTTTCAACGAAAATAATGTTGTTTTCCCAGGGAAAAAATTTCGTAACTTCGCTCCCCAGCAACGGTGCCAGAAAGATGTTGTTCCTGAGTCTGTACTTAAGGCTCAAAAAGTACAGTGTCAAGGAATCCAAAAGTAAAAGAAAGATGGATAAGAGGGTAACGTCAACCTTCGGTATAGGAAACTAGGGAAGATTTCTATGTTCGCGTCTTCTAGCTTCCAACTGTTCCTGAGTGGTTATATCTTGTTCAATGGCTGCCCATGAACGTTCAAGTTCCTCCCAGTTATTAGCAGTTTTTAGGATTATGTCAAACAGGTTTAAAGCGATATGTGTTTGATTAGATAGTCCGAGTTTGATATTCGGTTGGGTTGTTGTAGGAACAGTCATTGAGGAACAATAAGAATAGGAAATGATTTAAAGAGAGATTAAACGATGTATCTATTTGGTCGAATAACAGAGAAATTTTTACTTTTTAGGAATAAAATAGAAATGCAAATTGAAGGCTCTTTCCCGTAACTGTATTATATTTTAATATAAAGGTGTGATGTGAAAGAGAAACATTTAGTTGTATATAACACAAGGTTCCTGTTAAAGAGAAGACTCACATATAAACAAGAGAGGAAATTAGTAAGAAAATAACTGACATAGCAAAGAATATACGTAGAATTCTGAAAGTGCAGATTGGTCTTACACCCGCTGATATCTGGTGCAGAGGAAAGACAATAAACAAATACAGAAAACCAAAATCCTTTTGTTATAGTAGTGGTCGTACTAAAGTATAACAAAGCACATCAATTATGAATAATGGAATGAAATGAAACATGAAATACGAAGAAACAAACTTGTACCACAGTCTGGACGAAATCGAGAATCTCCAGATTTGTTTATATTACTTCTCGAATGCAAAAACTCTATTATATTCAATACCAAAAAGGTCTAGCCCTATTTATTTCGTTCTATGATATATATATACATCTTTGCAGATCAATTAGGATCTATACGGTTACACAAATTCAGTTACAATCGAGAGGAGCGCAATTGCTCCCTTTCTCTTGCTCTATCTTTACTTGGTGCCAGGTGCTCATCTTTGCGCTGATTCGGTGCAGGCAATACATTTTTCTACAAACTGAGATATGAGTCGTGAAGGCTCTGCTTGACAGCTGGCCTCGGCGAAGTAACATTCTCGGGCTAACTGTTGTAGCTTGTCCCCTATTTGTGCATCGACAATGTCGAGGGCACTTAGTTGCGCACTGGGTTTGATCAAATGCTTATCAATTTTGGCCATGTCCACCGTATCCATCTGGGAAATGTCAGTCGAATCTCTCTCATCTTTTTCTTTCAGATTGAGTGAGATTTGTTCCATGTTTATTTGTATCAATGCTTCTGCATCGCCTCGGCTGTCAATATACAACAGCTCGCCATCTATGGAATTGAAAGATTCTTCTAAAGAGTGGATTACCTTTTGTACCTGTTCCTTTCCCAAGGAAATGTGATGCTCCCAATATTTCAATAGAATATTGCCTCTGGTTTTTTCAGGAATGGCAAGCCTAGGAACACCTGTCGAAAAACTGTTATTTGTGGCAATTACCGCATCCTGGAAAGCGACCCGAGCCACTTCGGCCTCCCTTTCTCTGGCAGTCAAGTTCTTGGACACATGATTCACCAACAGACAGTTCTCTCGTATCTCTCCTATCCTGGCAAGCAAATTCTGTTGTGCCGAAAATCTTTTTCTCCGAATCTCACTAGCTCGGGATTTAAATATGCTGATATTTATTTCTTTGCTCTCGGCAAAATTTGCCCGAGCCTGTAATTGTTGAATCAGATCTCTCTGTTGACTCACCTGCGCTCTACCATCTCGGACCACCAACTGTGCTTGCTCAAGCTTGGTCTTGAGCATCTCTATTTCGTTTTTGTCAGCCACCCTGGCCTGTTCCATCTCCACGCTGGCCTAACCTTTAGCATTTTCTGTGGTTGTAGCCAATCTAGCCTCAAGAGTCCTGATTAGGCGATTTTTTCTTTTTAATTGGTTATTCATAAGACCAACTAAGAATTGATTTGCTGAAGCATATGCCCCCAGCGTTCTCGTGATTTCAGTCGCGAGTTGGTCACTTTTCTTATTTTTTCCATCGGTCATAATTTTATATCTTTTTACATTGGACTCTCCTTCTTGATAGAACTCCTTTTTCACTACTGTCTTCCTCTTCTTATCAAAAAAGAACTCATTTGGAGGGAGTTCCTCTGCTCTAATGGGCCTCAGTTCTTCATTAAATATCCATCCCTCGCCGACATTTCCCTGTGCTGACTGTAAGGGTGTGACCGAGGTGATGGGTTCTCCTATTTGTTTTGTTGATTCTTTTGGAGTACTGACGGGCTTCTGCTCCTTTAGCGTACTTAGAACCTTTGTTTCAGTCTCCGACTTTTGTTGACCTGGTGGACCTGGGGTTTTTATTTCAGCCTCTGAATTCTGTTCCCTTGGCAGGTCTGGTGTCTTCTCTTCTGCTTTGGGATTCTTCATTTGTTCACCTTCCTTATGGATTTTTCCTGAACCAGAAGTAGCTTCTTTGAGGCCTTCATCATCCTTCGGTTCCGTCTCAGAAGCGCCCAGGCTCCCTCCTCGCAACACAGCAGGAAGACAACTTCATCTATTTTCCTGAAATTTTAATACAGAGGCCATGTCTTCGGGTGCTAAAGATCGGATCCGAACTAGCACTTCCCCATAAGATCTCGCCCCTCGGAAAATGTCATCTGAGGGTGAAATCTCGTGTTCAAACCTCTTTAGCCCACAATTAGCTAAATGGTTGCTTACAATTTTCTGAGGATCATGTTTTTTATATTCAATGGAGACCAAACTCAGGTCTTCCAGGGTTGTAGCCTCGGCTTTAGCATGCCCGAAATCCAATAAAGAATAAGAATTTAGCCGAATAGGTAAAAATGGCCATACCTTCTTCGAAGATGCTTTGATTTCTTTACTCACCCTGCCAATCACTGTTTGTCGGGCGATCTCGCGACAAGCAAGATTTTCGGGGATGAACAGTGGTAGTGCAAGCGGGGGAACAGTAGCTCCGAACACTCTGAAATAGGAAAACTCTGCTTCTACATACCAGTCCGCTATACCACTCAAATTTGCAGCAATGTTGTCTGAGATACGAGGTGGTGAACGACCAAAAATGGCGATGTGCAGGGGCACCATCACCCAGTTGAAAATTTCGTAAATAAATTTGTCCGCTTTATTCTCCCACAATTTGTCGTGATACTCATGCACGGTCTTTTCTTGTGTTGGATTCCAAGCCCAGCTCAACAAAGGGAATGGTGTCATGGAACATACAGCGTCCATGATATACGCAAACATGAAAAATGAGGATGGTCTCCCGCTTGCCTTCTGCTCCCGATACTCTGTGACCCTGTTGGCCAAACTGTCTGAGAGCATCTTTGCCCAATTAAACGAGCAACCTTCTGCAACCCGAAATATGAGAGGTACCCACGCGATGTAGAAATGCGAGGTGTCTTCTCTCCCAAATAGCCGACATGTCATCATGGCCACATATTTATACTATGGCTCCAAAGAAGCGATAGAGTATACGCCCTGGTCATTTGCTCTGAATTTTGCAGCGCGCGAAACCCAATCTTTGATCAAACCGGGCATGGTTTTATCATACTGTTTACACTCTTTCTCTTTGAATTCCTCCAGGAACTCGGCACCATATGTGTATTCAGACGTCGAAGGTAGCTTGTACATGGTTTGGATGTGGTCCGGTCTAAAAGTCCCGACCGCGACCCGCTGGTTGTTCATGATAGTTCTGGTGGGTAAGTCTATATGATCCAACGCCCATCGGATCATATCATAATAGGGAAGCAACTGTGGTCTGGTTGCTACCTTGTGCATTCCTGATTGAACAACAATCTTGTATTTAGTGTTCAAGTCGTCCTTTTCATTGTCATTGTCATCGGAGTCTGAATAATTCACCAACTCAGATTGCAGAATATTTGAAACAAACGACCAGCTAGGGACTGAATCAACACTCCGGGGTGAAGTATCGGAGACATTATCCGAGCCTTTCCCTGCAACCTCGATATTCGCCTTTGCTGCTTTCCGTGGAGCCATGGATGAAGCTTGCATTTTCGCCCTTCTGCGATAGACCTATGTATACATGCAGCAATAAGTTTACTCGGAAAATGACGAGCTCTGCATGCTTATGAAAAATGTTTTCATATAATAAAATGAAACTCCTGTATATATTCGAAAATTATGTACTATTCGAAATAAGTCTGTGAAATCGCAATTAGAAACAAATTTATTGCGTAAAATCCGATTTTATCTATTCGTGGATCCACCCTAATTCTTCATTAATGTCATCAATGTTTGATAGTTTGACAGCTAGTCAGAGTAGGGAGAGAGATGGTAACCTCGGGAAATGTGCAAGCCTCGATACGCGGGACATATCTCGCTTTATTTTAAATTATCAAAACTTAGCAACGTTAATAGCTTTCTCGCTGTTCGCTGCATCGTGAATTTCCTTTTAACATTTTGAGTTTTCAACTCGCGAGACTGCGAGGACCGATTTTGGCTTAATTAACAGTAATCATGATTTGGAGCATCATTAATTTTATAATCCATTTATTTTTCATATCGCAACTCAGAACTTCGAAGGTAAGTTTCTGGGAGATTGGTATGTCGAGTCGCGAAACCGCGAGATGGCGATAATTAAGGCTCAATTAAGGGGAAGGAAAACTTAAATTAGGCGACTAATTAATCGTGCTATAATTACGTCGTGACTTCGTGAGTCGAGGTTTTAAACGCCGTAACTTTCTAAAAGATAGTGCCGTGTGGCAAAACGCCGAGAATAGATTTAACCATGGTTAGCCCTTTTGTCTTTAATCCTTGACCAGGGTTGGCCCGAAAGAACCTCGTGTTCTCGGCTCTTGGAGCTGTAAACATAAAAATTCAAACTTGGCAAATGCCGAGGTGGGAAACCCTGACGACGTCTAATCACTGAGTTAAAAGATTTGACCCTGGTTAATATCTTGAGTGAAAAATTAAAACGAGTTCGCAGTTTCGAGACTCGGGACGTGTGAACTCAAATATTGAAGTATATGACTTGCGAGATCCTGAAATAAAACAAAAAGCGTGAACATGTTTACAAAAGTGGATTTGTTTTGAGGGTAGAAAAAGCATCGCTGCTCATTCGACAAAGTTGCAGAGCTTTCAAAGCTTCGGGAGGGGACAAAATCAAAAGGCCATCTTTAGATTTCAAATATCAAAAATTGAAAAATGTGAAGGGTAAAAAATAAACACAAGGGCAGCTCCAACAATAGGGATATCAACAAATCTTGTCCCAAAGACAATTATCCAACCCCTTTCATTGACCAGTTTGTTGACGACTGTGTCGGGAGTGAAATTTTCTCCTCGATGGACAGTTTCTCCGGCTATAATCAAATAAATATTTTACCTATGGATCAACATAAGACTGCTTTTATTTGTCCTTGGGGAACCTTTGCATATTGGAAACTACCTTTTGGTCTCAAAAATGTTGGTGCGAATTTTCAACGTGCTATGTCTTATGCTTTTCATGACATTAAGCACATTGTACAACCCTATCTAGACGATCTACTGATGCACTTTATGCGTCATCAAGATCACCTCACACATCTACAGGTAATTTTCCTACATTATCGTTATTATCGCATACGATTGAATCCACATAAATGTGTTTTTTGTCTGGAGTCCGGACGACTTCTTTGTTTTATCATGTCTACACATGGGATTAGAGTAGACCCTCTGAAGGTTGAGGCTATCCTCAATTTACCTCCTCCTTCCACACTACGCCAACTACAAAGTTTGCAAGGGAAGGTGAACTTTTTACGTCAATTTATCCCCAATTATGTTGAATTAACAAAAGGATTTACTTGACTTCTTAAAAAGGGTTACGATTTTGTATGGGATGACACTGCCAACAAAGGCTTTGAAACTTTGAAACTCACCTTGACTCGTACACCACTTTTATTTCCACCCGATTACAACCGAGATTATTTCTTGTACTTAGATGCTTCCAACTCTACCATTACTATGGTTCTAGTCAAGAGGATGATTCACATTATGAACATGATATATACTATTTTAGTTGGATTATCATGACCACCAAAACCAAATATTTACATGTGTAGAAATTGGCCTTGGCGGCTATTCAAGTTGTTCAATGTTTTCGTCACTACATCTTATTACGAAAAACCACAGTCATTTCTGATTGCAACCCCATGCAACACATCCTTACTCGAATATTGCCAAGGGGAAAATACTCTAAATGGATAGTTATTCTCCAAGAGTTTGATTTGGAGTTTGAGTGCGCCAAGTCAAAGAAGTCTTTGTTTTTTTCCGAGTTGATATGTGACCTTCCCTCTACTAAAACAGAAACTATGGAAAAAGATTCCTTTCCTGATGAATCTCTCTTTCTTATTAGTTCTGACGATATATGGTATGGAGACATTATCATTTATCTCCAAACCCAAACTTTTAGGCCTGATATTTCTAGTACAGATCGTTGTTGTATTCATTATCAAGCCCATTAATACATTATCCTTGGTGATACCCTTTACCGCCATGGTATTGATTCCATATTTCGACGATGTCTCACCTATGATGAAATTGAGAAAGCTTTGAATGATTGTCATTCTGAAGCATGTGGCATTCATAAGTCTAGGTATGCCACTGCCCAAAAGATCTTACGAGTAGGTTACTTCTGGCCTTCTTTGTTTAAGGATTGCATTATTGTCGTCCAAAAATGCCACGCTTGTCAAACCTACAACAATAAGATCTGATCTCATCCTGCTCCTCTACACCCTATAGTTTCTGTTGGTCCATTCGCTAAATGAGGCATTGACTTCATGACATGTAACCCTCACTTTGTCGGGGGGCATGGATACATCATCATAGTCATGGATTATTTCACTAAGTGGGCCGAGGCGATGCCTACATTTGATAATACCAGGAAAACTGCAGTGGTATTCATATTCAATCATATTGTTACTAGATTTGGTGTCCCTCAAGCCATTTTCATTGACCATGGTAGTCATTTTCACAATTTCATGATGTGTGAACTTACCGAGAGATTGGGTCTTTGACATGAAAACTCAACCCCTTACTATCTACAGGCCAATGGCCAAGTTGAAGAAATCGACAAAGTTCTCACTACTATGCTTTGACGGATGCTAGGAATTCATAAGTCAAGCTGGAACACGATGCTCTTCTCGGCATTATGGGCCTATCGGGCATCTGTTAAGTCTTCCATAGGGTTCACAGCTTTCCAATTAGTATATGGTATTGAATCAATTATGTCGATTGAATGTGAAATCTCATATTTGAAGCTAGTTGTCAAACTTCTCCCTAACACCTCAACTGAAGAGGAACGTCTCTTGTATTTGATGCAATTAGACGAGACTCATCGTGATGCTACCTTAGTCATTGAAACTCATAAAAAGCGAGTCAAAGTTCAATATGACAAGCATGTCAAACCACGTGTATTTTCTGAGGGTGATTTGGTTCTCCTTTACGAATAGGATTGTGACTTATTAGGGGCCGGTAAATTCGAGCCCATGTGGCGGGGCCCTTATATTGTGAAACGAGTGTTGGAGAAAAGGCACTTATGAGCTAGTAGATTATGATGGAATTCATCTGAGTGGACCCATAAATGGGCTTTACTTGAATAAGTACTATGCTTAAACCATTTTTTCATAAGTGTTGTGTATTTTTAGTGTATCATACTCTTGTGTGCTTTTTCTTTTTTTGGTTCCGCCTTTCAGTTGCTTACCTTGCATTATGCTTGGTTTCCAGATGTAGGTGTCTTTGCTACCCTATATTGTCTTTGTTGATGATGCTATTCGTAGTACTCAAAACTTAGCATCTGGTGCATGGGCAATCTATGCACCTACGGATGAATTGATTAGTTTACATGGTGTTTGCCTTGGTCATGCAACTAATAATATCGCGGAATACAGTGCAGTTTTCTAGTTTCTAACTAACGTCATTTCACTTGGAATCTGTCATATTATTGTACAACTTGATTTATTGTTAGTATTACTATAGTTGAGTAACATTTATTCCATCTGAATTCCTACTTTGTTACGGGTATATTTACGAATTCGCCTCTTGGAAAGACATTTTGATTACGTTGAGTATCAACATATTCCTAGATGTCTGAATACATTGACAGATGCATTGGCTAATTATGTATTAAACAGACATTTGAGACATTTATAAACCCAATCACACCTTTTACAAAAACAACTAAGCCGATAGGAAATTTATATTTATAACGACAAAAGTTACAAAAAGTGTTTTTCCAAAGACCAAAATATCAAAAAGTGAAACTCATGGCTTCATGTACAAAAAGGATCAAGGATGTTTCTCGTTGTAACAAACAACTGCCCATGCCACTTTACGGAGCAGTCGACCAATATATGCATATACGCCAGTTGTGTGGCGTTGATAGTGCTTAGGAATTTCATCCACTGTGGCATCAGGGACATTCATGGTTAGTCCCTTTGAGTTATGTTCAATCGCCTCAAGATCCGCGGAAGCCACCCCTGCTACAATGCCTCTCTCTCCTCGCCTTTGGATGGGATATGACCCTGGAGGATGATAAGACCCCACGTCTACATTATTGAGAGCACTTGATTAGTCTTGGATAGATGACACACACAAAAAAAACATTTTATATAATTAAAATATCAAAAAACATCATATAACGAAAATTTCCTTCTTACCTATGTCCCCCAATTGAGATCCCTTAGGAAGAGCTAAGTCAAGATCCCCATGGAAATTTGTCCCGACGTATGCATAGTCCTCCACCATGATTAGCTAATTCCTCAGCCATTAGAAGAAAACATCGTCATAGTTGACGATAGGAACGCCACCATGACAAGCCATTAGATCCACCCACCTCTTCATCTGTGGATCTTGTGGAGTGGGTATACCCCACTCCACTTGTAGACGTAGGAAAATAAATCTCTCCAAGAAGAAGGACACCAAAATGGAATTGTAACCAAATTGTTTCAACCGACCGTTTCGACACTTTGTGAGTTGTTTTTTTATACTCTTCAGGACACCCTCACATCAGTTGAAGACCTTGGGTTCGATGCACTCTATCACATACTAAAAATGGATTTGCAAAGCCATGTGGAGAGAAGCACTCCCTACCATCCAAGTAATGGTATAAAGGATGGTCCTCAACGCTAAGTCTCGAACATCTCTGATGGCTACCTTCCCACTATGTTTTTATGTACCTGGCACGCAATGGTGAGGAAAGTAGTAATCCATGGGTTCTCAACCACCCTTGCTGCTTGTGAGTGATACCCGCGAACCATGGTGAGACAAACCCATCATAAAGTAGATATATTCTATATCCAATGTCAATGTATGAACACCCATGCAAAAGGCTTGTTTGTTCACATCCCTCATGTGAACCAAATTCTCTAACAACCTCAGTTGGGCCCTCATGCCCTGAATCTTGAAAAACTTGAGTAACCCACATTGCCTAAGCGCCATAGCTGTGCCCGGTTCATTCTCGACAAAATAATATTCTTCCTCATGCTCTCATCCATGTCACTCAAGCATTTTGACCAAGGAAATTCTGCCAAGGAACATCAAAAGAAGATTAGAAACACAAAAAATTCATTCTTGGAAGTTTTTCTAGTTAAATTTATCTTTTAAAAAATTGGATTGTGGTCGTTGAAGGGTTGCGCTTTCACGTAGATCGATGTCATCACACCCTATCTTTGGGTCCCTGCGACAATGTCATATCGTCGTAGTTCACGATACTGTGGACCTGCAATGATCTCAACGCGTAGGTAGCCCCAAAAATCGTCCTAAAATCCAAATTTAACCAATAAAAATAAAATTTGAAACCATGAAAAGATAAAGCAAAAGAAGATTACCTTTTTTATGGAAACGGTTCACAAAATGATCCACCAGCCGCTCTAAAATCGACAGTTGAAATTTGGGGAGAAAAGAGGGTTTGGGGGCACTATTTGGGTAAATTTGCAAATGAAATGGTAAAATGGTGTTTTGGCCTATTTTATTGTTTTTTACCATATTTTATTGCAAAATTAAATTAGTTTTTATATTTTATCCATGCCCTAAAGTCTAACCAACTTTGCGAAGTGTTTAATATTGCGGATTAAAAGGTCTAGGAGACATTTGAACAGGGGTCCACCTTTTTTTATTGTTTTTTGCATAATTTTCTTATGTACAGATGCTTTCAGGGTTTTTTAGGAAAAACTCTAAGCACAGTCTTAATTATTTCTCACGCTCGTGAAACCATGAGAATGTAATCGAGTAATCTTTTGTCATTTTTTTGAACTCACATTGGTACTATGAAAAACGAAACCTATGGAGTATCCTTTAAGCTCTTTTCAAGCTCCCTAAACATGAAAAGATATCCGAGCGATCTTGTTCTTTTCACGCTCGTAAAAGTATTGGAAGAAAATGTCTTATGAGTGGTAGATTATCTCTTTTTCAGTCTCATCGGACTAACTAATGAAAAAGGACCTTATGGAGTTCTCTTTAAGTGTTTTTCAGACTCTCTAAAAATGAAAAACCCTTGAGTTTTGTTTCTTTAGACTCATTAAATAAACATTGAAAGACCCATATGGGATCGAACCACTCCTTCTTAGGGTTCGTTAAACATACTCTGAGGGACTCATCCGAAGGATGAGCTTACATTTACAAGCATATGTTATTCTCCTCAAGCTTGCATAAAAATAAAGAGGTACTTGCCAGAAATGGTGGGGGGAAATTGGGAAATAAATGTGTCTCTATATTTGTGTTAGTGGCAGTAACAGTCGCTCTTGAACATGACATCCCCTTCATCATTGTATCCGGGTTGGGAAATCCATTTGTCTCTCGTTTGACCATATACAAGTTCATATGTTGGGTCCTCCTTGAGTCAATGCTGCCAAGACAACTTTCGTGTCGTTCAAATGTTCAAGAGAATTCCAACCTAAACAAATCTTTTATCGAGTCGGTCATCTGCAGTTATAAATTTTCTACCATGTCGGCCTTCCCTGTGTCAATTCCGAATCACTTCATACTCTGATCTACTTCAAATCTGTTACATATTTTGTGTCATTAATGGGGGATACATCAAGGCCCTCCTATGATGAGTCTTTTCCTGTCGACTTCAACTCGTTATCTGGGAACAAGATTTAGAAATCATTTAGTATCTTAGAGCCTGCATGCCTCGATGGCAGGTTTCTTCGCTTTCAACAGTGGGTTCACATCATTGACCCCTAATTGGAAGATTCAATTGAGTGTTCGAATTCAACTCATTTATTTACATTTATTGGATTGTACTAGAGTACCTTGGGAGTCATTGACATCAATGGTGATTTCCCTCGCACTTGTTAACGATTTTCATTAATGACCGGTAATCAAGTGGTTTCTACCATGTTTGACTTCAACACCTGTAATCAGATGTCTAGATTCGAACTTAGAGATGATGGAAATGAAGATCCTGGATCTCATCATCTTGGTCTAGGTTGTGACGGAGTATTCCAACACATAGATCCACTATGTATGTCTCGCGGCTATGTCTGAATCTGAATTCTTTTATAGCATAGATTCACATTGTATTTATGGTGGCTATTTTGAATCATGATGATATGGATCCATAGTGTATATTTAGTTTCCATGACTCACTTGAAACTTATGATTAGAGTCACTTGTAGTCTGAGCATGGGATTTCCTACCTTAGAAGATGGTATGTTATTATGCAAATGCTTGATTGTTTGCAGGTTCCTGATCGATGCGCTCCTTGTTTTCGACACACACATTATACAAAGTATTTCAGTTATCACAAGTTCTAGTTTCATACTTTAGGGGGCATTCTGTTACACAATATTTTGGTCACCCCAGTAATCAACTGAGAACATGTGCTTAACTCATTTTCATGTTCCCGAAAAATATTAAAAGAGACTTTCTCTATGATAAAGTGGCTTTCTTTTCCTCTTTCAAAAACTATGACAAGGAAGGTCATCGCACCCTGTTGTATGCATGGGGTGCGATGATGCCTAATCATCGCACTCTTCACCAAAGATGCATTGCGAGATCATCACAGGTTGCCTATGCATAGGGTGCGACGATGCTAAGCAAAGGAAAAGTCAAAATTCATGAATGTTCTAGAAGGGAATCTTCTAGAAGATGAGGCGGCCTCCGATCGGTTTGGATCTTACTCACTTCTCCGATTTAGTGGGATCATCCTAATCTTCTCATCCATCCCTCTTTCACCCTATATAAAGAGGTGTATCTTATGGAAAAGGCTAAGGTTTGCAAGGGCTTTCATATGCATGAAGAGTTCTACTACAGATTATACTTGAGAGCTTTGCTTTAGTTCTCTAAGTCAGATTGTGGATCTTCTTCATCAAAGACATTGGAGAAAAGGTGTGTGTGTTTGAGAAAAGATCCATTGAAAGGGACCTTGCAACATCAAGGCATGGGTTTTATTCTCCACTTTCCATTTAATATAATGCAATAATACATTTCTTCCTTATAAAGGTGTCTTAACTTTTATTGTATAACTTCTTGATCTTATACATAGAATTCATTGGAATATATATATATATATATATATATATAGATATATAGATATGTTCTCTCTCTTTGTTGGTTTGTGCTTCTTAAACATGTTTACCATCCCACAAACTCAAAGAAGGAGTTACAAGGATGACACCAGCGAGGATCAAATGTCGTTTAAAAGGTATGTCACTTGTATCTCTCTAAACTAATTTATATGACAATGAAGTCTAAGGTGAAGTTTGTATTTTGTTTTGTTTTGTTCTAGCGTCCTGTGGAAGTTAGGGGGATCAGTTTGTGTCTGCACTTACTGATTAGTCCGATAACACAAGGAACCCAAAAAACTTCCACATTCTTCTCCAATGACTTGGAAAGTGTCAAAAACTTCCCCTAGAGGGGAGACGTCATCTTACTTAAAGGTTTCTTTTGTGCAAAACTAGATTCTAAGATCAATTGTTTAATATTATTTTGTAAAAGGGAAAGATTAGGGTTGTTGACCCCTTATATTGTGGTTTACCCTGGTTTATGTGGACAAACTATGTCTAAGACTTTTTATATAACTTGAGATCAAACTCAAATCATTTTTATAACATACCTCTCCCAATGTGAGAGGCTAAGGACTGAAATTTTTGTTACCTTGAATCTTTTTTCTCTCTTGTGCTATGGTATGGTGTTCTCTTTGATTATTGGCTACATGATGATGACGTGCTAGCTTATGGAGTTCATTTATATCTCTTTATGGTGGTTTATCTTGGCATGTTAATATTTTATCTTATTGCAACTTGAACTTGGTAAAGGCTACACTTGTTGTTTCTCTTTGTTCAAAGTTCAAGGTTTTTGATAAGTTAAGTAGGGAGTATAAGGGCATACACCCCTTAGCTCAAACCCTAGCTAGGATACTTTCCTTGGTGAATAAGAGGATTTATACCCCCAAGGAGGTAGTACCTCTATATTTCTTTCTTGTGACCCCATTAACCCATTAATCAAAGGCACTAATCGTTGCATTGCAGAAACAAAATATTGCATTGATAAACATGAAAAGTCAAGGTCTTGAAGTTCTCTCACTTGGACACTATTCTTTGAGCCTTAGGATATCTTACCTCATTGACATATCCCCTTTCTCTCACTAAAACTTCATGTTGTTACAAAACTAACCTACAGCCACTAGGGCTACATAAAAGTTAACCTTCTAACCCTATAAAACATACAAACTAACCCTAGGAACTAGCTATACTTTATCCCTAACAAACTACTAACCCTAGCACGCTTTTTAGGTTAATTAGGAGTAACTTGTGTGGGTTAACTTTGCGGATATTTATCTTGTTTTGTTACATCCATTAAGGTTGTTAGAATTTGTTGCAGATTTTCCATTTTACATTCACACTTTTATGCTAAAGTCACAAGTTTTATTGCTAAAGTGGTGCTAGTTCTTTGTTAGTTCATCTCTCACATTTATCTTGACATTTGGCATATTCTTTTAATAATTTCTTGATGATATACATATCTTTTTACTATTTCTATTAGTGACAACAAGCTTAACTTGCTTGTCCACTTGATATATTGCATTGTATCCTTGGTTTTCCTTGTGTCTCGAGCAAGTACTGTCTCTTTGTAGGTAACTCAAGACTTTGGAAAACTAAAACAACCCTCAAGACTCGTCACCAAGCTCCATTTTCCATCTAGCAGCCTAACCCATATTGGTATTTGTTCATACATCACACTTTCCACCTCAATCCCCCGTATGGTCACTGAGATTCCCCCCTTGAGGTGACTACCTCACCTCTAAAGTGACAGCAACACCTGCCTAAGGTGACAGTGGGTAGGTTCTCTCTAAGTTGTCACCATGTGGTGGTTGGGTCGGGGTTTTCCCAACCTAAAACTTATGCGATAACAGTTCCCAAGGAGTGGACTCTCCATCCCTTGGTAGAATGGGCACGTTGGAGAGCTTGGATGACCCCATCGGCACACCCATGGAGAGTCACATCGTTGGTTCGAAGAAACACAAAATTTAAGGGGCACACACCCAAGGATGGGGCGCGTCGGTCCAAGAGATGTGACAATTGATGTGCGCACCTAGTCTGTGAAGGGGCACATCGGTTCATTTGGGTGTGATGGTTCTCGAAGGGGTGCGACACACCCAAAGGATGCCATGATTCACAAAGGTGATGTTTGGAGTCAGTGTAAGAGCACAAGGAACGGGGGGGAGGAGCAAGAATATGAGAGAGAAGGTCAAGCGACTGGGGCAAGGTTCTAAGGCAAGGCAAAAAAAAATGCAGTGTTGTGAAGATGGAAGACAAGTAGCCAAGAGTGGGATGCACAAAGAGAGTTTGAAGAATTTTGAATGTATGTTTATGTGAGGCATGTTATGAATCAGAACCAAAGTTTGTGTTAGCTTGGTTAATTCTGTGATAGAGAAGGGACAATAATTCTATGGAAGGCCGCATGTCTAGGGCACACCACAAGGGTTGCAAAAGTGGTTGTGACAGAGAGTCTTGGTGTGATGAATCTGTGTATGAGTGTCTTGGTGAGGTGAGGCGAGTCGTGCGACTCTACCCAAGTTGTAAACCGAGCCAATATTGTTGATATTGTAATTGTTTTTCAATAATAAGACTTAGTTGGGTATTAGGCATGTCTTGCGTTGCACACACTATTTTTGTGTGTCTCTTATTTGTTTTGCAAGTGTTCTCCTTGTTTCTTATCTTAATGGATGTAAGCTTAAATGACTAAGTGTTAAGACTGTTAACAAGATTGTCTAAGTATACAAGTGAGTTGCACAAAGTTAGATTGTGACTCTGTTTTAGCCTATATTGGAGTATGGTCATGATCTAGGTCAAGAGGTGTAGTTCGGCCAAAGTACTCTTGGTGTTGCCAAGCAAACAAGTAAGAATCCCCACATTCCCTTAGGAGGTGCATGATCACAAGACCTAGGCAGACATCCTATGGAGTCTTGATAGGTTGTATTAGAGTAGATTTGTCTCTTCACCAGTACCGCAGCCAGAATGGTGGTGTTGAGGTGCATTGTAGTTGGTTTCACAATTCGTTTCAAAGACAGTTCAATGGGAACATTCATAGACTTGGTGAACAGATCAATGGAGAAAACTAGTTCATTATAGAGACAGTTTGAACCAGACTTATGACAGAGGTTACGGTTGACAGTGCAGTGGAAGGGTGAATTGGGTGTGTTATCCCTGATTTCTAGGGATAACTAGGAGATCATGTCTTGAGACCCACAGGTCCTACACATGGAGTACCGAGAGCAGTATTGACCTGAGCATGGCCCTGGAGAACCGATCTTTCTTCTCTTTCATCAAACTTGTCTTGTCAGCAGCAGCAACATCCATCACCATCGGTCTGGTCCTGTATTGGAGAAGTCTCTTGATTCATGAAGTAATTGGTATCATGGTATGTGTCATTTTTTATCATTATAACCTTTAGATATATGCATCTCACTCCTTTTATGTCTGACAACTGCTTGGATATTACATTGACCCACTTGACCATGGTTGGGGGGATTGACAGGGTGCCCTAGCAAGCCTGTACCCATAGGTTTTGGTTTGCCACCAGGGGGATTTCCAAAGAGCCATCATCTGCTCCCATCATATTATCACTTTTTCATCTTATCTCCCACTCATCTGCCCCATTCCCCTAGTCTGGGCATTAGGATGATCTATTTGTGGGGTTGCACCTTATCTCGTGGGAAGAAGGGGCTAAAGGCCTAGAAGGTAAAAATAGCTGGTAAAAGATAAAACCAATAAGAATAAGACCTAGAGATCCTTCACCTAGGGATCCCTAAGAAGGCAATAAAAGGCCTCTCAAAAAGAAACAAGAGGGACCCAAGAAAATAAACAAACAAGATCTAATTACGAGGATAGGGGGTCTCATCACGAGCCAGCCTATTATGTTCATGGGTACTTAGCAGTATGACATTTCCATCATCTGGTTACCACGCTAAGGTAGTGACCTTTGGTTGCATGGCCAAGGGAAAGGGGGTCTCATCATGAGCTAGCGTTATAATTTTTGTGAAGGTACTTGTGGGTAACACTGTCAGCTCTAGTCACCACGCCAAGGCAGTGTCCTTCGATTATTCCTTGGATAAAAAGAATGAAAAGAACAAAATAAAGATAAGAATAAAAGGAAAAAGGGGCTTGGAAAAAATTTGCATCCATGACAGGTACAGCTCGCCTTCTACAAAGGCACCCATAGGTAAAACCATGCAGCCCTAGCTCTCACTCTACCCTAATCCTAGACATCCTTTGACCACATCACCTTGATTTACATGGCCTGGATGATACCCCTTGAAAAAATTCCTTTCCTTATGGCTACTAGCCCAATAGGGTGTTTTGTCTCTTTCTTCGACTTTGTATTGTATGTCTCTGTAATGTCTTTGAGCTATTGAATGATATATAAGGGTTTTTATGCATATGTTTGATAACATTAATGTTGAGATATGATTGACATTGCTATGATCCCTGTGACTAATGAACCCATGGAGGGAAAAGTTTTTGATGTGCAGGACCATGCCCGACGGACAAGTACTAGTTGGACCAGGTACACATGGGGAGATGATTATTTCGGACCTCCATGGGGCTGAAGAGCCCATCAGATGGTTTTTGGGACCCCATCAGGGGTAGAGATAGGACAGTGATTGGTTGATCTATTTCACTTGAGAAGAAGAAGGATGTTTCATAGAGGACACTTGGCTGAGCCCAACCCTAGGGGGTTGACCCTTTTTCAAATGGAGTGTTTCCTTTTGATGACCAGGATGTCACCCAAGAGGCCTTGACGTCATCTCGAGCGTGTGGTAGTTTGATAGGATGGTTGGCACGTGTGGCTGCTTGGAGGAGCCCGGAAAGGGCTAACATCTGACTTCCGGATGCTTGACTAGCCCCAAAAGGGCCCAACGTCTCCCTCAGGAGGGCTTGACATCTCATTTTTGCTCATTTATGGTTTTAGTAAATAGTTTAATGTAAAAATAGTATAATTTTGGTTTGTAGCCTTGTCGGCTATTTTTAATGACCTAATTTTAATTATAGGTCGTGATACACTATATATTGAGGATGTTTTCCCTCATTTGAACATAACACAACAACTCACACTTCTGAGGTCTGATTTATTGCGCCCTAATTGGGTATTTGGTCTTTTAAAGTGAGGCACACTTGTTGATGGAAGGATTTTCTTGGCATATTTTTGCATTTCTCTTGAAGGAAGGTTTACAACTCGGGTTTGCACATGCTTTTCATCATGATATGTAAGTGTTTTTCTTGAAAAACTTCTTAATTGAATGGTTGTAGGTTTATATTCTTCCATTTACTTATAAAATTGTTGATTTAAAACCCTAGGTAACAAGCACACAAGTAGGTCCTTGTTTCATGTCCCTTTAGAGAGAAATTTTCATCCATAGAAGAAGGAAGATAGAGCCTAGCCTTTGCTACACTCTTCTTGCTTCTTCCCTTAAGCTAGCTTAGATTTTTAAAGTTTAAGAAGGGGGTGACGTCCTAGGCCTAGGTTATCTACACCTAGGGTCGTCCATCTTCTAGGGTTTGGTGATAAAGCCTTGCCATTGCAACACTTTCCCTCACCTCATCCTCTTGTTTTGACTTATCTTTTATGCTATCCGTTTTGCCAAGTTGACCTAGGGAAGGAGGAAAGAGCACAAGGCCTTGCTTAAGCAACACCGGAGTGAGCCTCTTTCCCCTAGGGTTTTGATTCTAGGGCCCTGCCATTGTAGCACTCTAGAACCCTTCCCTCTTGTACTTAGTCTTTATCCCTTCAAAACCTTGTGCCCTCTCCTTATTTGACTCTATCTACCCCTAGGCACTGATCTTAGACACACAACGTTGAAGTGAAAGTGCTCAAAACAACGCTCAAAACTTTAAATTTTGAAACCTTAACTAACTAGATAACCCTAACTTGGCGAATGTCACACTTGAATAATCCATCTTGACGCAGCATATTTTGATGATAAGCAATTAGGTGATGATTTAAAGCATTTATTGCGTAAAGTATTTATTAGATACATTGTTAGCCACATTGCCTCAATAGTTATTGATGAATCGATACTTTTCCATAGCTAATTGAGAAAACGTTGATCTCATTAATACTTGTTGTTTTACATTGCTTATTTATTAATGTTAGATAGTTATATGAAGTCCTAACCCACTGAATTATAGCCTGCATATATTCTTTATTGTTGTCCATTTCCGGGCAGGTGTTCTCTTTTGGGCATACACTTCTTTATTGGCTGATTAGTCGGACTTTTTGACCTTGGTGGTAACCTGTGAGGAGGAAACTTTGACCTTGACTTTATACCTTAGCCTCTTCAAAACCCGAAGTTACCGGGAACATCTCCCCTGGGCTAACCTCTCTTAATAGAAAGAACCTCTCCATTGTGGTGACATTGGGTGGGGAAGGTTCTTGTTATGCCAGTTTGGCCTCTATCCTTTAGCCTTTAACCTAAACTACAAATTGTGCGATAACATTTTGGCATCGTTGTCGAGGAACACTGAGTCAATATTCCTCAACGAAAAACCTTGTTTGTAAGCCTTGCCTCATAGAACTTTTTTTACAAGCTTACCTGGCGACTCCACTAAGGGTGTTTTTCTCTATTTCTTTGGTAGTTTCAAGAAAACTATCTAGCGACTCCACAAACCAAAAAGAGGCACAATAATCCTCCTTTGTCCTTTAGAAGGAAGCCTCCCTTGAATTCTACCATTGTCAAATCACTTTTTTGGAAAAGACTTCCTTTAACAATCATGTCTAGCTCTCAGACCGGCACTATGAACCCAGCTATCAACCAAAGACAATGGTCATCCAATCTTTTCAGACCACTAGACATGACAGCTATACCTGGCTACCTTAGGCAGATGCCACCGAAGTATGAAAAGTGGTTGCCTAAATTTACCAGTACTGATGCGATTAGTGCCAAAAAACATATGAGCAGCTTCTGGACTTTCTTCCAGCTTCACCCCATTAGTGATGATGTTGAATATTTGGTCATGAAGTTGTTTTCTGCTACCCTTTATGATGCCTCAAGGTGTTGGTACCTAAGTCTTCCTGACGAAAGCATCAAAACCATGGATGGACTTGAAGAAGCCTTCCTCAAAACATGGAGTATCAAAGAAGACCCCAACATGCTTCTCACAAGACTGAATAGCCTTGCCAAATATGAAAATGAGTCTATCAGGGAATTCCACACCAGATTTGAAGCTTTGCTACAATGAATCCACAAGCCACCATCCTAAAGATGACTACCTTGTCCACATTTACACCAAATCTTTTAGTGGCCAATTAGGTATCTTCTTAGAGACAAAAACCCCCAGTCAATTCAGGAAGCCCAAGAGCTCACCACCAAGATAGAAGATAACCTCCTTTCACCTAAGATTCAGCCCTTTTCTAACCCAAGGGGGAGAATAGACACCAAGCAGAAAATAGTACACAATGTTGAGCCTACTTCAGATCTCTACACCAGCATCAACAAATTACAAGCCTCCATGGATGGCATCATAAAAAATCAAGAATAAATGATGAACAGAATTGTCATACTTGAAAAATCTCAGATCCAGGCACCCAGGCCTCCGTTCAAAGGGCAGTTCCAGAAGGGGAACCAATTTTACAAACCAAAGAATGAGCATGAAGTTCCAAACACCTTGGCCCCTACAAACGTTGTTGATGAAAACCCTTGGTGCCTGAAATGTAGTGAAGCACATTAGGAGCATGAATGCCCTTATAATGCTAGCCAGCGGAAAGTCAATAATATGGACTGCTTCATGGGATTTACACAAATTAATATCACAGATATAGAACATCAACAAGCCGTGAAGGAAGCAGCCAGAGCAGCAAGGATGGTGGTAATAAACAACTTGGACCAGGAATCACGAGAAAAGTTAAAGAAACAGGAGGGTCAGGTATACAGAAGGAAGAACCCGAAACAGCCTACCACTGATCAGTCGAAACCCCCGCCTATTGAGTTTCTTCTTCCTAAGAAGACTGGTAAGGTTGACCTTAACTTTGACTTTGAAGGGACGTTATCAAATATGCATGTGAATGTTCCCCTAAGAGAAGCAATCAAGATCCCATCCATCAAGGAACGCTTTGATACTTTCTTTTCAGGATCAGGTGAACCTATGGACCCCCCTATTATGTTGCAAGTTGATCATTTCAAGGTCCAGTATGGTGAAAACCCACCCTTTTTTATGACTTTAACAATGAACAACAAATATCTTAACAATTTCATGCTAGATACAGGTGTTGGCGCTAACATGATGTCTCTTAAAGTCATGCAACAAATGGGCTTGAAGGTCACTAGACCTTACAGAAATGTGTGTGGTTTCGAGTCTAAAGCAATACCTACACATGGGGTAGTTTAAAATGTTGAAGTGCACTTGAAAGAATACCCCGAGAAAACACTCCACATTGACATTATAGTGGTTGATGTCCCAGATGTATGGGGAATGTTGTTATCTAGGAAGTTTGGTGCAATGATAGGCGGTTCCCTAGAGATGGAACTCACCCTTTTACGATTACCTTTGAAAGATGGAACAATGGGACGTCTTCTCAATGTACCAATAACTGGGGACCATGTGCGATATATTGTTCATCCCACCTAGAAAGATAAAATGCAGAACGTTATGATACAAACTCTTCAAAAATATTCTTCAGAAGACATGCCCTTTGTAATAGAGGAAGAATTTGATCAGATCGAGTGGCCCAAGAAAGAAAAATACCAACAACTCCTAGATGAATTCAAGAACAAAGAAGTTGGGACATGTAAGATATTAAAGAAAAATGAGGATGACGTACAAATCCACCTATCCTAGCAAGAAGCCTTTACAGCAGAAGCCCACCCACCTCCCTCAGTGCAATACACCAGGTTTGTTTAGGGAATGACCAAATGCAAAGTCAGAAAATATAAGGAGGGAGATATTGTATGGATGTGGGATACTCAGAAAGGAGAGCCAACTAATGTAAAAGGAAGCATGCGGTCATGGCTCGGACCTTTCAAAGTGGGAATGGAATCTGTTGATAACTCATACTACTTGTCCACTTTGGAAGGGAGAAGGCACCCATTGAGTATCATCGGGCACCTCCTCGAACCCCATCAGGGTGGTGGGACCTGATTCCATAGGTAAGTATAGGTAGGTAGGCATTTTCCATGTATTATACCATTTTCATTTCATGATAGTTTGTTTCCTCACTTGCATATTGATTGTTTTATTTCAATCGCATACAAATATATATATATATTGTGGGGTGTCAATACCACCCCACCTTTGTTACCGCTGCCCTTTTTTGAGTTGAGCAGGTCTGCAGGTTATGCCAGAGATGTTCAGGTTCTCATGAGCTCTATGGTGAGCACATGTCCCCAAGTTGGAGCTAGATCTTATCCCCGATTTCTAGGGATAACTAGGAGATCATGTCACAAGGCCCACAAGTCCTAAACATGGAGTACCGAGAGCAGGATTGACCTGAGCATGGCCCTGGAGGGCCCATATTTCTTCTCTTTCATCAGACTTGTCTTGTCAACAGTAGCAGCATCCATCACCATCGATCTGGTCATGTATCGGAGAAGGCTCTTGCTTCATGAGGTAATTGGTCCAGGTATCATGGTATGTGTCATTTTTTATCATTATAACCTTTAAATATATGCATCTCACTCCTTTTATGTCTGACAACTGCTTGGATCTTACATTGACCCACTTGACCATGGTTGGGGGGTTTGACAGGGTGCCCTAGCAAGCCTGTACCCATAGATTTTGGTTTGCCACTGGGGGTATTTATGAAGAGCCATCGTCCACTCCCATCATATTATCACTTTTTCATCTTATCTCCCACTCGTCTTCCCCATTCCCCTAGTCTGGGCATTAGGATGATCTGTTTGTGGGGTTTCACCTTATCTCGTGGGAAGAAGGGGATAAAGGCCTAGAAGGTAAAAGTAGCTGGTAAAATATAAAATCCAATAAGAATAAGACCTACAGATGCTTCGCCCAAGGATCCCTGAGAAGGCAATGAAAGGCCTCTCAGCAAGAAAAAAGAGGGACCCAAGAAAATAAACAAACAATACCTAATTACGAGGATAGGGGGTCTCATCACGAGCCAGCTTGTTATGTTCATGGGTACTTAGCAGTATGACATTGCCATCATCTGGTTACCACGCCAGGGTAGTGACCTTTGGTTGCATGGCCAAGGGAAAGGGGGTCTCATCATGAGCCATCCCTATCATTTCTGTGAAGGTACTTGTGGGTAACACTGTCAGCTCTGGTCACCATGCCAAGGCAGTGTCCTCCGATTAGTCCTTGGATAAAACAAATGAAAAGAACCAAATAAAGATAAGAATAAAAGGCAAAAGGGGCTTGGAAAAAACTTGCATCCATGATAGGTACAGCTCGCCTTCTACAAAGTCACCCACAGGTAAAACCATGCAACCCTAGCTCTCAGTCTACCCTAATCCTAGACATCCTTTGACCACATCACCTTGATTTACATGGCTTGGATGATACCCCTTGGAAAATTTCCTTTCCTTATGGCTACTAGCCCAATAGGGTGTTTTGTCTCTTTCTTCGGCTTTGTATTGTAGGTCTCTGTAATGTCTTTGAGCTATTGAATGATATATCAAGGTTTTTATTGTTGGACAACTGAGAAGGGGGGGGGGGTGAATCAGTTGTTACTATGCTTAAACAATTATGCTTCTTTTTAAACTCTTTGTAGAAACACTGAAGGATAATCACAATAGTGCAGGGAAGTAAGCAATAGCATATTCAGCATCAGTCACACACATGTGATACACAGAGACAGATATTTCCTGAGGAAACCCATAAAGGGTAAAAACCTCTTTTT
>JZKD02S0981147.1:557784-573942 GCA_000966675.3 Picea glauca | reverse complement strand
GTATTTTCCAACAGTTTCATCTTCCTTCATCTTCAGTTGTTCAAACTGTATTCTGTAGGTTTGAAGCTTTGCATCTTTCACCTTCTCATTACCTTCATAACTGTTAATGAGTTTGCCCCACATTTCTTTAGCAGTTTGAAGATGCATCACCTTCACAACCTCGGCTTCTACAAATCCATTTAAGATAGCGTTCATTCCCTTAGCATTAAAGCTAAATTCTAACTTATCATCCTTGGAAGTTAGCACAACAGGCTTTATGTATCCAGTCTCTACTACATCCCAGACATCATCTCCTAAGGCCATTAGGTATGTTCTCATTCTAACCTTCCAGAAGGCAAAATTCGTTCCATCAAATAGAGGAGGCCTAGTGACTGAAGTCCCTTCATGGCTTGTCATGTTTAAGCTCTAGGATCTACCCTTAGATAAAAGGGGCCATCTCTGATACCAATTGTTGGACAACTGAGAGGGGGGGGGGTGTGAATCAGTTGTTACTATGCTTAAACAATTATGCTTCTTTTTAAACTCTTTACAGAAACACTGAAGGATAATCACAATAGTGCAGGGAAGTAAGCAATAGCATATTCAGCATCAGTCACACACATGTGATACAGAGAGACAGATATTTCCTGAGGAAACCCATAAAGGGTAAAAACCTCTTTTTCTTTATATGATAAGTAATAGTTACATTATTTGCATTATCATATATATGAGGCTACAACCTCATAATGAGGCTACAACCTCTGTTTTGCAAGTTGCTACTTGCTTAGAGCACCAACTCTCTATTTTCTCTAGCACCCACTAGAAGGAAGCACCAACTCCCTGGTTTATCTAGCACCAACTAGAAGGAAGCACCAACTCCCTGGTTTATCTAGCACCAACTAGAAGGAAGCACCAACTCCCTGAGTGTTTCCAGCACCAACTTCCAATCATACAGGCACCAAACTATATAACAGAGAACAAGAGTTCTCCCTTGCACCACCCTGCCACCCTGGTTTCTCTGGCTGCAACCAGATGGAAGCTACAACTCCATGTGTTCAAGCACCCACTTGAACCTCTGAGGACAATAGTCCTCCCTAGCACCTCCCAACCTCCCTGATATGTAAATCTTTGCTATTGAAACTTATTATAGTGATATAATGTTCAACAATGGATTACCAGACTCATCATTGTTCTACTGCATTTTGTTGTTCTGTCTGCCTCACTGCCTTCCTGCACACATGACTTGCGCTATCTATTCTTCTTCTTTTTACGCTCTGTGCGCCATGTCCATTCACTCCACAGATCCTCTTCTGTTCAATTCAGCTGCTGCACTCTCCTCCTTCTTCACACATGAATCACCTTCAACAACAACAACCACAGCAAACTCCAACAACAACAGCAACCCCATCTCTTCTCTGTACCGTGTATTTATAACTTCTGTGCACCTTGTGCATGCAATGTTCGCAATGCCTTTGCATGTTGACTCTGCGTCGTTATCCTCCACCTCTCAAGTGCTTGGTCTGATCATCATCGTGACTCTTCATCTTCTCTAGTGGTTCGCCCCACATGTCCAGCATCATTGTATGTTATACTGAGATTCCTCAGCCACTCTGGCAGTTTGAGACTCTTCGTCTTCTCTATGACAGTCGAACTCACCTTCTCTATTTCAGTTACAGGCCTCAATGCTCATCAGTTGTCAATCACCTCCACGAACATCTTCATCCCTCTCAGAGACTCTTCACCTCCTCTGTCAGTCATCCCGAAGTTTTTTCGAGTCCTCTGGCAGAAACCATCAGTGGTTTCTAGCAGTTACACTGTATCGTGCTACAGTTGCCCTCCGATCTTGTTCAAATTCATCTGCACCATTGGATATGCAGTGAGAAAATTTGGACGGCCAGAATCTGTGCTCCTAGATCTACGATCGGGATTGGATTCCAGAGCCCCCCTGCCATTCTATCTTTAAGCGGAGGGGGGGGGGTCCGGAATTGGGCGCGCATCTCTCGAGCGGCTAGGATTAAAGCACCTAGATCAACGACGCTCAAGCAATTCCGGACCCCCTTTTCCATTTTTCCTTTAATTAAAGGGGGGGGTCCAGAATGGTGGGGTATCGAGGAAGGGCCCCATTCATGTCATGTCACCTTTTGTATTGTTCTCCTCCCCACCTGCCGTCTATTCTCCACCTGACCGTGTGCCAAGGCTTATTCTCTTTCACCCCTCCTTGTCCTCTGACATCTGTCCATCTCCCAATTACCGAAACTCTGAAGTGGTGTAAATCTGCTGACGTCACACATGGATTGACATGTGTTGAATATTGCCACGTGTCACTCTGATTCGTGACTTACATGTGCCTGAAATGTTGAATCAGTCTGACACTTGTCATTACCTAGTTGTGCCACGTGTTCCTAGCTGACGTGGTATGCTAACGTGAGTCGGATCGACGGTCCAGATCACATCTTGATCTAATGGCTACGATTAAATCGCAATATCGCATATCACGATTTCGGGATTCCTGTGGTTATTATTCTTTGACCTCTTCAACTCTCAATCCGTGAAACTCTGAAATTTACTGAGATCAACGGTCCAGATTAGACCTTGATTCAATGGCTACGATTAAATAGTGATTTCGCAATTCTTGTTGCATTGTTTATTTTCCCTCTCCATGACACGATTCATGAAACTCCGATATGGAGTTGGATCAATGGTCCAGATCTGATCTTGATTCAACGGCTGCGATTAAGTCGAGATTTCACATATCGCGAAATCAGGACTTATGTGGATGATATTACTTGACATCTCCAACTCTTGATCCCTGAAACTCTGACATGGACTGGAATCAATAGTCCAGATTCAACCTTAATTTGACGGCTGAGATTAGATCGCGATTTTAGATATCGCGATTTCGAGAGGTTAGGGAACATCGTTCCTTTGACTCTCTAGTCAGCGAACTGACGATCTATCCCCACGTGTCCTGCCTGAAGATGGACAGTCCTCCTTCTTTCAGGATTTTGTGAGCCCTCTACTCCTTTTACTTTAAATATCGTGCAGGTTCTCCTCGATCCAACGGTGGTCGGACCCTGCGCTCAAATCTAACGCCTGAGATCTATCCTCCTCTTCAGCACGCGCTCTTCTTGTCTATATTCAGATCTGACGGCCCTCGTTCTTTCAGGAATTTTGAATGAGATCCAACGATCAGAAATGCTTCTCGAACTTTACGGGCCTTCGATCATTCTATCAATGTTGCGTTGCCTTCGATCATTCGATCTTCCTGGACTTATCTTCTATTTGCCTGTTGATCATCGCTGATGTACTCAAGCCATCATCATTGTTGTACTTGCCATCAATGACAAGCTTACGCTGCCTGTAACATACCAAACATCCTCTACACTATCTCTTCTGATCTTATCGAGGTTGCTCTGCAGCTTCTTCCCAAAATACTTATGGTGCCTATCTATTACATTCTTCCTGTACTCATGCCATATTCATTGTTGCACTTGCCATCAATGACAAGCATATGCTACCTGTTAAATATTTCCAACATTTATGTATATGTTTCATAACATTAATGATGAGATATGATTGACATTGATATGATCCCTGTGACTAATGAGCCCATGGAGGGCGAACTTTTTGATGTGCAGGACCATGCCCGATGGACAGGTACCAGTTGGACTAGGTACACATGGGGAGATGATTAGTTTGGACCTCCATGGGGCTGAAGAGCCCATCAGATGGTTGTTGGTACCCCATCAAGGGCAGAGATAGGACAGTGATTGGTTGAGCTATTGCACTTGTGAAGAAGAAGGATGTTTCATTCAGGACACTTTGGTTGAGCCCAGCCCTGGGGGGTTGACCCTTTTTCATATGGAGCATTTCCTTTTGATGACCAAGAGGTCACCCAAGAGGCCTTGACATCATCTTGAGCGTGTGGCAGTTTGATAGGATGGCTGGCACGTGTGGCTGCTTGGAGGAGCTTGGAAAGGGCTAACGTCTGACTTCTGGATGCTTGACTAGCTCCAAAAGGGCCCAACGTCTCCCTCAGGAGGGCTTGATGTCTCATTTTTGCTCATTTAGGGTTTTAGTAAAGATTTTAATGTAAAAACAGTATAATTTTGGTTTGTAGCCTTGTTGGCTATTTTTAATGACCTAATTTTAATTATAGGTCATGATACACTATATATTGAGGATTTTTTTCCCTCATTTGAACATAACACAACAACTCACACTTCTGAGGTCTGATTTATTGCACCCTACTTGGGTATTTGGTATTTTAAAGTGAGGCACACTTGTGGATGGAAGGATTTTCTTGGCATATTTTGGCATTTCTCTTGAAGGAAGGTTTACAACTAGGGTTTGCACATGCTTTTCATCATGATATGTAAGTGTTTTTCTTGCAAAACCTCTTAATTGAATGGTTGCAGGTTTATATTCTTCCATTTACTTATAAAATTGTTGATTTAAAACCCTAGGTAACAAGCACACAAGTAGGTCCTTGTTTCATGTCCCTTTAGAGAGAAATTTTCAGCCATAGAAGAAGGAAGATAGAGCCTAGCCTTTGCTACATTCTTCTTGCTTCTTCCCTTAAGCTAGATTTGATTTTTAAAGGTTAAGAAGGGGGTGACGTCCTAGGCCTAGGTTATCTACACCTAGGGCCATCCATCTTCTAGGGTTTGGTGATAAAGCCTTGCCATTGCAACACTTTCCCTCACCTCATCCTCTTGTTTTGACTTATCTTTTATGCTAGCTGTTTTGCCAAGTTGACCTAAGGAAGGAGGAAAGAGCATGAGGCCTTGCTTAAGCAACATCAAAGTGAGCCTCTTTTCCCTAGGGTTTTGATTCTAGGGCCCTTCCATTGTAGCACTCTAGAACCCTTCCCTCTTGTCCTTAGTCTTTATACCTTCAAAACCTTGTGCCCTCTCCTTATTTGACTCCATCTACCCCTAGGCATTGATCTTAGACACACAACGTTGAAGTGAAAGCACTCAAAACAACTCTCAAAACTTTAAATTTTGAAACCCTAACTAGGTTTACGTCACACTTGAATAATCCATCTTGACGCAACATATTTTGATGATAAGCAATTAGGTGATGATTTAAAGCATTTATTGAGTAAATTATTGATTAGATACATTTTTAGCCACATCACCTCAATAGTTATTGATGAATTGATACTTTTCCATAGCTAATTGACAAAACATTGATCTCATTAATACTTGTTGTTTTACATTGCTTATTTATTAATGTCAGATAGTTATATGAAGTACTAACCCACTGAATTATAGCCTGCATATATTCTTTATTGTTGTCTTGTTCTGGGCAGGTGTTCTCTTTTGGGAATACACTTCTTTATTGGTTGATTAGCCAGACTTTCTGAACTTGGTGGTAACCTGTGAGGAGGAAACTTTGACCTTGACTTTATACCTTAGCCTCTTCAAAACCCTAGGTTACCAGGGACATATCCCCTGGGCTAACCTCCCTTAATAGAAAGAACCTCCCCATTGTGGTGACATTGGGTGGGGAATGTTCCCGTTACGCCAGTTTGGCCTCTATCCTTTATCCTTTAACCTAAACTACAAACTGTGTGATAATAGGGTGCACACCTTGTGTAGACCAAGAGCATAGTTCGTGGTGAAACAAAACATCTAGATAGGGTGGGTGATCACAAAACGCATCGCATAGTTCATTGCAGGACTTGTCACAGATTTAATCGCGAAGACAGTTTGAGCGTAGACCTTGATGGACAGTTCGGTAAGGTGGGTTGTTTTGTCACAATTGGTTTGAGCAGAAAGTTGTGGATGTCTTGTGGACATATGAAAACCAAGTTTGAAGTTCTTGAGGGTGAACCGAGCACTTGGGTGTGTAGACGATCACAAGACTCATTGCAGACTTGAATTAGTGGAGAACTCTTGGGAAGGCCAAGTGACTGTATTGTGTCACGAAGAGTTGGAGCAATGGGAGAATTATGTGGGACAAGTGGAGGTGAATCTTGGACAAAACCAAAATTACCCACCAATATAAGCTTGAGATGGAAGGTGCAGGTGATGAAACTTGGAAGATCAAGAGGGACAATGTAGCCCAACAATTTGTGCATCTCCAAGAGGATTTGGAGAGGATAGATGAATTCGATGCACAAATGGAGTCTAAGATCAGGGGATTAAAGGAATTAGCAAGAGGGACTGGGACTTTGATACAAGTTTCAGTAGGATCACTCGTAGAGGAGAGCACCCAACATGAAGGAAACATAGAAACAAAGGATCATCCTAGGCCACTCAAGAATAAAGGTAAGATGGGTGAGTGTTACTTTTTTTCGCACAATTGTTTTTTGAGGGATTGTCCAATGTGATGAGGGTTGGCTCTGCTGGTTGAGAAAGATGAGGCTCGAATCATAGCAACAACAAAAGAGACCAAACCCTTGATAGAGATGGTTCAAGTGCAAAAACTAATGGAAGAAATGAATGAAGTCATGGAAACATTGGTGGAACATGTTGTTCCTGAGATTTATTTTGGGCTGACATAACAATGTTAGGCATCCAAATTTAATAATATTTTCTTTAACAGTGCCTTTCTACCTTCATCTTAAAACAAAAGTTCAATACTCTAATAATTTAGAAACACAGAGGCAATATCTCTTCCTTTGAATTTTTATCAATAATCAATAGGTGGAAAGAAGAATTATAGCAAACAAAGCAAGGTATCCAATGTTGATAAATCTTACTTCATTTTCAATAGAAGAAACATGAAATGCATCTCTAAAAGATGAATTAAGATGAGAACATATATACATATACAAGTCTTGTTTGAGTTACAGTAAAACAAAAGAAAAGCTATACCTAAATAGACATCTAATTATGTGAACCGCAATATATGTATTACTAAATTGCAGTGATTCATTCCTTAAACACCATAGACTGAAGAAGATGAATTATGATAAAGTAGAAATACATTGAAAACACATAACTCAAATAAACAAGAAGTAGAATCTTTGTTTTCCTGTAGGAATTGTATTAAAAAGACTCTCTTTACATCGGGCGAGAAAAATCCTTCCTCATATCTCAAATGTGTTTATTTATACAATTTTGTCTTAACCAAAATCGGTTAGAATTCCACACCTCTAGATCTTAAAATAGAAGAAAATATTTTAAATACTAGGCTAACTGAATATTACAAAATATTTGAACATATGTCTTTCTTTTAGAAACTTCATTGCTTGCTCATTGTTTGAAGGATTATCTCTTTATTTTTTGCTCGTAGATATTGCGGTTGTCTTTTGTTGGTTATTATATTTAGTGTGCAAATTTAATAATGCAACTACGAACTTGGAGGGCTTTGTATTAACATTTAACTCAAATTTAAAATCCTTCCAATGTACCAATGGTAGATTATTTTGAACTCTGGCTACAACTTGTTGAGTAATTTGACACTGTAAAATATTTTTAACCAGGAAATGGTTTAAACTCTACAGGTTAACTTGAGTCATTTGTTGAATGTCAACTTTATCATTTTCTCTGCTCTGCTTCAACTCTTCTCTTCTCATTTACATTAAGAGTCCCAGTCATTGAATGAACATCGCCAATGTCAATCTCCTCCTTTTCTACATCTACAACAAGTAGGGAATTTAAACATGTTGCTTTTGCTTCTTTGGCCAATCTTTTACTTCCTTCCAGGATTTTTTCCCAAATCTTCATTGCCATATCACTCTTTAATTGTTCCAGCTATGTAAATTGAGTAATTCTTGGTATATTTATATTTTGATTCCACATCATCAGTTTCTAAAACTTAGATTTGGTATTGACCAATTCTTTTTCTTTATCAACAATGATTTGTAATGAATCATTGATGGTAATATATTGTTTCTGAATACTTTTCAAACTTTTACAGAAAGTATCATGGACTAAATGCAATCCATCATTAACCTTCAGATCCTGCTTCTTAAAATAAGGAATATCAATAATTTCGTTTTCAACCTTTTTTATTTGAGCTTTTAAATGAAGAAGTAATGCTTCTTTCTAGGACAAAGTATTTTTCAATATTTGTTGATCTTGAAGACATGTTCTTAGTTTTTCCTCCAACTGTTTGATCTGATGTTCATGACTTTGTCAGACCCGAACTAGTTCAGAATTAACGATTTCCCTAATAATTACCCATGTTTGCTTCAAATCATTTTTCAATTGTTCAATCAAAAGATTTTGTTAATCAATCTTTTCTCTTAAATTTTCTATAGACCATAAGTTTGTTGTTGAAAATGATCCCAAAGAATCAACTACCTGTTTTTCAAATTCAGGGTCACTCTATCCCTGACCATCAAATATCATCCCCTACCTTTTGGTGATTATACCTCCTTTCTTCTAAATTTCTCTCTGCACAATAGCTTTCCTCTTTCGCTAAAGAAGAAATCTAATGAAGACATTTCTTATGGCTCAACATGAGTGAGATGTTCAACATTTACTACATTTGTGTCATGTACCTCAAAGCTTGATGCAAGAGGAGTTAAAGATAGGATGGGGGATGCAAGTGCAGTATATTCCCCTTGATTAGTAACTTCAGTGTTTGAAGTCATTTGAGGAAAAACATTTCCATGCTTCATAAAAGCTTCAAACATTGCCAATGTTTCTTGTAAGGTATTACCATGTAGAGTTGGTTTCGTCACTGTTATATCCTTGGATGATGTCTCTGGTGTTTTTCCAACTTCCTTGGTTTTGACCTTGGGAAAATCATGTTTCTTGGGATTGGATGATGGTAGCACTTCTGAAGTTGGATTACCATTATGATTAAGAATTTGCTCTACTTGTAAAATCTTTGGCAAACAACTCCTCCTGTGCTTTTGGAAATTAATAATATCTTATTGTTCCTTGTCAAGAAGATTCTGTAACTTGGATATAACTTCATCATATAAATTTGCTCCTCTAAAAATATCATCAAATGGAGAGTCTTCATGAAAGTAATTTTTCATGCCAAACTGATCCAAATGATTCCCAACCACCTTATGAGGGTCATGTCTTTTGAATTAAATAGAATATAATACAATATATTCTAAGGCCGAAGCTTCAACCTTAGCATGTCCAAAATATAACAAGTAATATTCACCAACTTGTATGGGATAAGTTGGCCATACCCTCCTCTGTGTTGCCTTCGATTCTTTTGTTATGCCTACAGAAACTGTTTGGTATGCCACTTCCCTGCAAATGAGCCTATTTGGAAAAAAAATTGGTAAAGCATGAGGAGATGCAAAACAACCATACACTCTAATATAAGAAAAGCTCTCCTTGATATACCAATCTGCAATTTTTCCTAAATTTCCCATGGTTTTCTCAAAGATCCTAGGAGGAGGGTTGCCATATAGAGCCTCATGAATTGGAATGATAACATTATGGAAAATTTCATAAAAATGATTTTTTGCATTTCCATCCCATAGTTTGGAATGATAGATATGTATTGGTTTAGAATTTTTTGGAGTCCAACGCCAATTCATCAAAGGGAAAGGGGTTTTGTAACAGATGACATCCATAATATATGTTGACATATAAAATGGGGTTAGTTCACCTTTAGACCTCTGACTTGTATAAGCCCCTATTTTTTTGACCAAGTTATCAAACAACAACTTTCCCCAGTCAAAATTAAAACCTTCTACAACTTCATAAATAATAGGGACCCAATATACAGTGAAATGTACATGGTTTTTCTTTCCATACAGTCTACAAAGCATCATAGCTATGTACATAATATGTGCATCACAAGAGGTTGTAGAATATATACCATGACTATCTACTTTAAATTTGTTTTCATTTCCCCACCAATTTTTAACTATATCATGGACACCTCTATCATAATTTGTGCATTCCTCTTTTTGAAACTTCTTCACAAATTCTGCATTGTAAACATATTTGGGAATACTGCAAAATTTATACATTACTTAGATATATTCAGGTCGAAATGAGCCTACAATAGTCATTTTATGGCTATAGATGGTTATGGTCGCTATATCCACATGCTCCAAAGCCCAATGTATCATGTTTGTATAGGGGAACAATTTTGGCCTTGCTGCGATTTTATGAAGCTCTGACTTAGCAACCTCCTTGAGCTTGTTTATATTTAGAACATCTCTTCCTCACTTCCATCATCAAAAATTGTGTATTGCTCTTCCTCGAGGATTTTGTAAACCTACGCCCAATATTTGATTCTCCTTGTTAAACAAGCAGTGATATCCGAATACAAGTCAAAATTCAGGTTTGGTCCCTCTGCAGATTGATCTTGGACCTACTTTTTCGCTCCCCTAGGAGGTGTCATGCCTTCTTGCAGACAATATTTATCCCCTTAATCTTTGGCACTTCGACACTTCTTGGATTTTTTGATAATATGATATCTCGGAGGAGAGTCTTTCGGAGTGACATGGCAGGATGACGTCACATATGATGATGTGTCATGAGAAGATGGGTGACACGTGTCATCCTAAAATGTGTGAATTATGTGTCCAAAAATGCCCAAAATAAGCGCCACGTGTAAAGAATTCCAGGTGGCATAGGACACATCAACTAATTACTTTAGTTTATAAAGAAATATTTTGGAACTTCGCGACTTTGGGGTTAAGAGGACCTTTAAATGTTTAATATTAGACTGTCGAAGTGGAAATTCCAATGAGAATTGTACTTTGATTACACATTTCACGGCTTTAAATCCCTGAAATCCCGCGAATCGTCGATGTTGATAACCATTAGGTTTGATGGCTTAACATTGATCAACCCTGTCAAAACATAACAACGAATTTTATTAGTGTATAAAATAGAAATCCTAAAGAGAAATTTTATTGATTAACGACAAAAACAAGAATAATTTAAGAAAGGACTCGAAATTTGAATTTTTATTCCAAATTTCGACTTATGTTCTAACAAAACACATGCAACAGTTCAAGACAAGAGGTAGAGGATATTTTTCGCAAAGTGAAGAAGTTGAGGGACTCTGTCTTGTGAATGTAACAATAAGTGGGTTGAAGATGGCATATTTGGTTGACACCGGTGCAACCCACAGTTTTTTTAGCAAGTTAGTCATAAAGTCACTCCATCACAAATGTGAGAGTAGCACTGGAACTTGTAAAGTGATGAACTCAATAGTGTTGTCAATGATAGGGATTGCTCGTTCAACACCTTTAAGAGTGGAAGAGTAGTTTGGCGACATGGATTTTTTGGTAGCTTGGATGATCGCGCAATGACCTTGGGGTTGGACTTCCTCAAACTTACCAAAGTAGCTCCTCTCATTCACGAAACTCACTTAGTATTCTTGGACGAGACCAAAACACCAAGTGCACCCGTAACGATGAAGAGGAAGCTTAGAAGGACACACAGGATTTATGTGATCAGGTTGGTAGAAGGAGTCAGTGGAAACATGGATGAGACTTGCAACGTGACAAAAAAACAAGAAGTTATCTGCACCACAACAACTTTGGGTAATCTGGGACAAGAAGAGCAATAGTTGACAACGACAAAGACTTCAGTGAAGACATCCATGGGGAAATTTGGTTGATTGAGGAAACTGTAGAACCATGAATGTGAGTGTAGGAGACAGTTGGACTCTTCTCTTGCCATGTAGCAGGGCGAACATCACCAAGTGAATTGTTATCAACTACAAGACAAAGACGTTGTGGAGGATCAAGTAGCAGACTTACCCACCACAATGACTTAAAGAGTTGATTCAAGACAGTGCATGGAGACACTTACTCAACCAGACTTGGAGATGGATGTGGAAGAGATAGGAGTGGAAGACCAAAACCCCGCAATGATCGTGAACTTTTGTAGAAAGGCCATGGGAATATATGACTTGCAACTTACTGCAAAATGACTTGAGGAGTTGGGATGCATGCCGAAGCGAGTTAGATTGGTCTTGAGATACTTGGGCATGGAGAACAAGTCAGACATGATGTACGCCAATAGCTTTGGTGGCAGTTATTGGGTACATTTTTCCTACTAAACAAAGAAGATGGAGACATGTTATTGAGAGCAAGCAGTGTGAATGATGATACCTTATGGAGGTGTCATGGAAAGACTCAAGCATGGAAGTTGTGAAATGAAATATGGGTTATGGAGGTGACTTTCCTAATTGTAACAAGGGGTAGGACCTTGTCTAAACTGAAAGGTTCAAAGAGAAGTTTGGCTAGGAGAGAAAAAAATGTTGAGGTTGTAGTGGGTGACTCAACAAAACCAGGAAGAGTTGGAGAGATTAACAATGAGGTTGACAGAAAAGGGTTTGTTGGACTTGGAGACATGCATTCTCTAGTGACAAACGTGATAGTTGGACTGATGATCCAACTAGTTTGAAACTTGAGAGGATCCAATGTACATGACACACAGACGACAAAGTCGAAGTATCGAAGTCATCATGGGTCAAAAGTATCTAGCACTTGGGAACACTTTGAGGAACTTCCTAAGGGGAATTTTCCTTGATGACAACAGTGAGAGACAACAATTGTTGAGTCAGGACAAGGTTCGCAGATGAGGAAGAGGCACTATGAATATCAATGAATGTTGTCAGGGATGACAATAACTTGGAGTGGGGGACGATGTAAGGTCTCTTGTGACACCCACCGAGCGTGCGTGCACTCCTTGGGAAGGTTTAGAGATGATTCAGGCAAGAGAACATAAGAGGGAAGCGATTGGTTGGGCAAACAAAGACATGTGGGCATGGGCAGGAGCACCTTATGTGCATGATGGTGATGTGTGGAACCAAGGGGGCACACACCTTAATTGTGTTGCAACGATTGATGGAGACTTGGGTTATGTTTGGGAAAGGACAGGGTGACTTGAGTGTCCGCCCAAGGAGTGGACCCACATGCCCTTGGTAGAAATGGCACGTTGGAGAGGTTGGATTACCCCATCAACACACCCACGGAAAGTCACATCGTTGGTTTGAAGAAATGCACAAGGCAAGGGTAACGCTCCCAACGATGGGGCGTGTTGATCCAAGAGATGTGATGGTTGATGGGCGCACAGGTTCATTTGGGCACACCGGGTTCGCGAAGGGGCACGCCAGATCATTTGGGCACGATGGTTTGCAAAAGGGCACGACACACCTAAAGGATGCGACGATTCATGAAGGTGACGTTTAGATTCCATATAAGAGAATGAGGGCGCACAACAAAGGGTCAAGAAGAGCAAGAAGGCAAGAGAGCAAGTCAAGTGATTGAGGCAATGTTTTGAGGCAAAGAAAAACATAACATAGGGTTGCAAAGATGGAAGAAAAGTAGCCAAGAGTAGGAAGCACAAGGTGAGTTTGGTGAAGTTTGAACGCAAGTCTGCATGAGGCATGCTATGAGGTAGAACCAAATTTTTTGTTAGCTTGGTAAAGTTTACGACAGATAAGGGACAATAAGTCTGTGGAAGGGAGCATGTCTAGGGCATACTGTAGGGGTTGCAAAAGTGGTTGCGACTGAGAGTCTTGGTGCGACAAATCTATGTATGATTTTCTTTGTGAGATGAGGTGAGTCGTGTGACTCTACCCAAGTTTTCAATAGAGCTTATAATGCTCATATTGTAACTATTTTTTAATAATAAGACTTATTCGATTGCTAGGCACATCTTACACCACCTACACTATTTTTGTTTGTCTCTTGTTTGTTTTGCAAGTGTTCTCTTTGTTTTACATGTTCATGGATGTATGCTTAAATGACTAAGTGTTAATATTGTTAACAATATTTTCTAAGTATACAAGTGAGTTGCACAGAGTTAGAGTGTGACTCTTTCTAGCCTAAAATGGAATATGTGTATGCTCTAGGTGAATAGGCGTAGTCCAAATGAAGTACTCTTGGTGTTTCGAAGTAAGAATCGTCGCAATGTCGCACACCCTCAGAAGGTGCATGATGGCAATATCTGGGAAGGTGTCTTGTGGGGTCATGACACAATCTATAATTACATTCATAATATGTTTATATCCATAGCCATAGTCACATCTAGCTATTAAAGACAACTCAATTTCGTGTGGAAAGTGACAATGAGTTGTCAGAATTGTAATAGTTATCATATAGCTATGGATGTATACTTAATCCACCACACTTTTACAAGAACTAAGAATAAAAGGGAATGAATAATGAGGGAATGTGATGATGTAATCCCTTTGCTTTGATACCAAAAGGGTGTGCTTTATGAGTCCAAGCACTAGATCGCCTTTACGTTGATAATAGCGAACCATTGTGTTGGCAGCCATTTTGCAATTTTATCTCTTCCTTACAAGCTGCCTACACAAGGGATTTGAACCCTCAATACTCGTCGCATTTCCGAACAAGAGAAAACCATACTATTATCTTTTCTTTCGCATATCTGCTTCTCGTTTTCATTTTCACGACTGCAAGCGTGAAAACCTACAGTTGGAAGTCATGTTGATTGCGTTAAAATCATCTTTGGATTGTTACGAATACTCTTGTTCATGTGGTCATTTCACCTCTAATTCACTAAAGGTCATACATTTGTCAAAACACCAAACCTTCATTCACTTTGTATTTTTGTTAATATGGTTTCAATTTATAAGTTCGTGAGGCAATGATTTTTGGTGTCGGTGATTAAATCTTTGGTGTAATGGTTTCATAGAACGCATTAACTTGTGATTAAATCCTTGGTGCAATGGTCGATGTAGTGGTTTCTTTGAATTATACAAATACTATTGTTGATTTAGCATACGGACCAATGGTTGGTTATGAGCACTATGGTTTTCAAATGGTTATTTGATATTTCATTTTGGTCAAAATCTTTTTGTTGTGAATGTTATGGCTTTCGATGAGAATGTGAATAATCCATTTGATATTTGGTGTGCAAAAGCTTTGGATTGTGATGTGAATGATTTGAATTACCAAGGCATCGTCGATTATACATGTCAAAATGAATGTTCTGCATGGTTTCAGTTTACTTCACCACTGTACCTACATGCATAAGCATTAACGCTCTGCCTTGCATCTCAGGCTACCTCTGCTTGTTGTGAGAAAACTGTGGGAATTGGTCCTGTGTCTACCTTGTCTAACCTCCTCACCGTTTATCCTGTTGACTGTGTGCTCTCTGCTATGGCTCCTGTAGTGTGAATTTAACCCCGTGGTGTTCAAAGTCTGTTACTGTTTGATAGTGCCAGAGAAGACTGCCCCCGTAATTGCCTCCCAGAGACATGTTTTTGCATGAGCGATTATGGGCAAACGGTTTTGAATCAGATAAAACCCTTGAAAACCCAGAACCGAAAGTAGCCCCTTTACCTTCATTGTGGGCGGTTTCCTCAGAAATTGGGTTATTACAGAGATATAGATCGTCCTTTAGAGGTCAAATCTCAAATCTTCTCCGTGGCTGAAAGGTGTGTTTTGGTCTGTGTGCATTTGCTGAAACGTTTATTACTTTTCCAGGCCTATGCTTCAAAACCCCTCTCACTCTTCCTGCCATTCCCCCTCCTACACTCTTGCCCCCTGTTGAACCCTTGATCAATCCAAAGATTTATCAAGCAGTCTGTCAGCAAGTTGAAAGAAAACAGGCCCTGTTCTCTTTAAAAGGTAGAGGCAACCATTGCCATTGTTAACTCAAAATTATCCTAACCGAATCGTATCCCTACAGCCAAGGTATGTTATTTCAACATTGATTTTAGAATGATTTGGTTTGTTTTGAATTAGCATAGCCGATTCTGTTAGTTTTGAATTGGCATAAATGATTGTGTTTGCGTTGAATTAGTGTGAAAGATCTGTTTGATAAATCGAATATAGTTCTGTTTTGATTTAATTGATTCAAAAATGATTCTGTTAGTTTTGAATTGGCATAAAAGATTTGGTTTGTTTTAGCGTGAATGATTTGTTTTGCTTTGAATTAGTAATTAAGGGTTTGTTTGATTCACCACATACATTTTTGTTACCATTTGGATTAATTTAAAATGATTTTGTTTGTAAATATGACCAGCTACAGAATCGTGAGATTGTGTAGCTAGTCATAAAATTTGGATTTTTTGTTTATTTTACTACTAAACACTATCTAGATCGTTTATTCTTTTCCATCTACAGGTACACACGAATTTCAATGGGAATGGGATCTGCTGTGGTAGTTTAGAACATGCTTTTTGTTACCTATTTTTGGTTTAAGTTGTTAGTTTTAGGAAGAAATAGGAATCTGGGAGATTGTTCCCATATTTTTTGCAAACAGTTTGGATATTTTCCACACGGAATGTTTCACCCTGTGGCCT
>JZKD02S0981147.1:534105-549498 GCA_000966675.3 Picea glauca | reverse complement strand
TACTACCTATGGCCACAACCAGACTATCCCACGAGTCTGGTAAAGAACACAAAAAACTGATACATTTATCTTCATCTGAAATTTTAATATCAACAGATACTAACTGACTTACCATGGTATTGAAGGTGTTCAAATTCTCTGCCACTGAGTCTCCATCTCTCATCCTCAAGTTATATAGCTTCTTTCTCAGGAATAGTTTATTTACCAGGGACTTCGACTAATACAACTTCCCCAACTTTTCCCATAAATCTTTGGTTGTAGCTTCCTCTGACACATTCAGTAATATTGAATCGAAGAGACACAGTCGAATTGTGCTCTTTGCCTTCCGATCCGTCTTTTTCCAGTCATATGCAGAAGTTCCTATAGGTGTTGTACCTGGATCTACCGCGATCCACTGATCTCTATCCACCAAAAGATCTTCCATATTGAGCTTCCACAGCTTAAATTTTTTCCCATTAAATTTCTCGATCCCCATCTTCGAATTGCTTGCCATTTCTTTTCACCTGAAAAACAATACCGCAGATCTCCCATTGCAACAAGGCTTATCACAGTCTCGAGCCAAACCCTTGACGACAAAGGCGTCCCCCTGAAGCCAATAAAGCTCTGATACCAAATGTAAATTCTAATCTTGTACAATACCTACTGCAAACTGATATTCAGAAAATAACAGAAAAGATACAATGGAAAATACAAACATTACACAGAGATCTTTCACCTGGAAACCCAAACCGAGAAAACTAGCATATATTATATTCATACATTGTGTTACATTGTTTACAATACAATATACATATAGGAGCCAGCGGCATCCAAAACCCTAACCCAATGACCTGAATTAGTCCAAAACCGTAATTCCTTAACCAGAAATAGAAAACCATCAGCAAAAAACCATGTGCCGAAAAACCACCTAAATATCATGTGGTCCCGAAAATATGTCATCCCGGAAATATGTCGTCCCGGAAATATGTCGTTCTGGAAATATGTCGTCCCGGTGCAAAAAAAAATTCAGGGGCGCTGCACCCGAACCCCCGCACGGGGGGCTCTGCCCCCCTCTAACCCCCCTACGCGCCCGGCGCAGACACTCAGACACTACTACTCGTGCAAAGAATATAACACATACCCAACACCTCCAAAGGTTTGTTTATTGATAAACTATCTCTAGATCCTGAAAAAGGGATAGTTCAAAAATCTTTCTCAAGGTCTGTAAAATTATGTTCAAAATATCATAATTTTCAACGTCACCTCGCTCAATTATATATCTTTAAAAACAAAAACAAATCATTAAAGAGTTGTGGGAAGTGCTTGTAAACCCGTTGGGATACTAAACAGGTCTACTGGCAGCGGGTAAATGCATGCATGACGCCAAGACAACTTCGTCGGGGTACTGAACAGGCCCGCTGGAAGCGAAGCAATGTCGGGTATATAAAAATTTGCAAATATGAAATCTCTTGACCTTAAAATGTCCTTTATTCTGATCTAGAACTTCCTGGCAAGATACGGATATCAGAGTGGGTTAAATGGAAACCCTGTCGAGGCTATGGATGCCTGCTAGCAGCAGTGGCTCTATCAACAGTATTGAAGATTTTATCCTTAATATCGTGACTCGCTTTTATTAAGACTATTATCAATTTTCATCTTTTAAAATAATTAGCTAGAATTTTAATGATTGATGGCGATGTTTAAACAATTTTCTGGTTATTTTGGAGTTAGAATTATTCTCATTGTGTTTATCTGGAATTGTTCGTTTGGTAGAGATAACTGCTTCTACCAGTGTGTCGCCATTGTTGGCAGCCATTTTGAAATTTTATCTTTTCCTTACAAGCTGCCTACACAAGGGATTGGAACCCTCAATACTCGTCGCATTTCCGAACAATAGAAAACCACACTATTATCTTTGCTTTTGCATATCTGCTTCTCGTTTTCATTTTCACGACTGCAAGCGTGAAAACCTACAGTTGGAAGTCATGTTGATTGCGTTAAAATCATCTTTGGATTGTTATAAATACTCTTATTCATGTGGTCATTTCACCTCTAATTCACTAAAGGTCATACATTAGTCAAAACACCAAACCTTCATTCACTTTGTATTTTTGTTAATATGGTTTCAATTTATAAGTTCATGAGGTAATGATTTTTGGTGTCGGTGATTAAATCCTTGGTGCAATGGTTTCATAGAACGCATTAACTTGTGATTAAATCCTTGGTGCAATGGTCGATGTAGTGGTTTCTTTGAATTATACAAACACTATTGTTGATTTAGCATACGGACCAATTTTTGGTTATGAGCACTATGGTTTTCAAATGGTTATTTGATATTTCATTTTGGTCAAAATCTTTTTGTTGTGAATGTTATGGCTTTCGATGAAAATGTGAATAATCCATTTGATATTTGGTGTGCAAAAGCTTTGGATTGTGATGTGAATGATTTGAATTACCAAGGCATCGTCGATTGTACATGTCAAAATGAATGTTCTGCATGGTTTCAGTTTACTTCACCACTGTACCCGCATGCATAAGCATTAACACTCTACCTTGCATCTCGGGCTACCTCTGCTTGTTGTGAGAAAACTGTGGGAATTGGTCCTGTGTCTACCCTGTCTAACCTCCTCACTGTTTACCCTGTTGACTGTGTGCTCTCTGCTATGTCTCATGTAGTGTGAATTTAACCCTGTGGTGTTCAGAGTCTGTTACTATTTGATAGTGCCAGAGAAGACTGCCCCCGTAATTTCCTCCCAGAGACACGTTTTTGCATGAGCAATTATGGGAAAATGGTTTTGAATTAGATCAAACCCTTGAAAAGCCAGAACCAAAATTATCCCCTTTACCTTCATCGTGGGCGGTTTCCTCAAAAATTGGGTTATTACAGAGATATAGCTCGTCCTTTAGAGGTCAAATCTCAGATCTTCTCCGTGGTTGAAAGGTGCGTTTTGGTCTGTGTGCATTTGCTGAAACGTTTATTACTTTTCCAGACCTATGCTTCAGAACCCCTCTCACTCGTCTTGCCATTCCTCCTCCTACACTCTTTCCCCCTGTTGAACCCTTGATCAATCTAAAGATTTATCAAGTAGTCTGTCATCAAGTTGAAAGACAACAGGCTCTGTTCTCTTTAAAAGGTAGAGGTAGCCACTGCCATTGTTAACTCAAAATTATCCTGACCGAATCGTATCCCTACAGCCAAGGTATGTTATTTCAACATTGATTTTAGAATGATTTGGTTTGTTTTGAAATATCATAGTCGATTCTGTTAGTTTTGAATTGGCATAAATGATTGTGTTTGCGTTGAATTAGTGTGAAAGATCTGTTTGATAAATCGAATATAGTTCTGTTTTGATTTAATTGATTCAAAAACGATTATGTTAGTTTTGAATTGGCATAAAAGATTTGGTTTGTTTTAGCGTGAATGATTTTCTTTGCTTTGAATTAGTAATTAAGGGTTTGTTTGATTCACCACATACATTTCTGTTACCATTTGGATTAATTTAAAACGATTTTGTTTGTAAATATGACCAGCTACAGAATCGTGAGATTTTGTAGCTAGTCATAAAATTTGGATTTTTTGTTTATTTTACAACTAAACACTATCTAGATCGTTTATTCTTGTCCATCTACAGGTACACACGATTTTCAATGGGAATGGGATCTGCTGTGGTAGTTTAGAACATGCTTTTTGTTACATATTTTTGGTTTAAGTTGTTCATTTTAGGCAGAAATAGGAATCTGGGAGATTGTTCCCATATTTTTTGCAAATAGTTTGGATATTTTCCACAGGGAATGTTTCACCCTGTGGCCTTTATATACTCATTATTTTTTGTAAACAAGCATCACTGTTGGGAGAACAGAGACCATGGACTTACGATTATACAGACTCGAATAGAAGTGGATTTGTTGTAGGGCTTTAGCTTCAATTTATCTTACTTTTGTTCAAGTTTTGTGCATAACAATTTGTAATCAAATTATTGACTACTTTAGATATCAAGATTTGTTACAGGTTGATGCGTTATGACTTAAATTATGTCCATATTTAATGTATCTCATTTTACCCACAGCAATTACTCTGTTTGAATTTAATGAATAGAAGGTTTATCTTCTTTGTTAAATGAACGGTTATGTACAAATATTCGCACTGGGATTTATCTAAATGTGATGATCTGTAAACTATAAGATTGATGTTGTTTTATGTCTTGTTTGTTCTGTCATTCGCATTCAAAGAGCGTTGTTGCTTCCTGTTTACAAGAAGCGTGTGGAAAATCTGGTGTGGGTTTCTCCCATCAAACAGCTAAATCGAGTATTGTGAACAGGACAAATAGGAAGCGTTTCTACAGGTCAGTTTGTTAGTGTTATTCAATTAGTTAGTTAATATGTAAATTTCTTGTAATCTGAACACGTTTCATTGTTCATATTTATAGTTTAGATTTACAGTTAGGATTGTTATTTTAATTGCTTAGCTTAGATAGCTTTCATTTTGTTCCTTTCTCATAAAAAATTATAAAAATAAAAAATAATAGCTTCGCTGTCATAAGACATTTTACAAATGATTTTGCAAATTTCAATCAAAATTTGTATTCTGTAAATACTGTACATATACAATTAAGATTTAATTCTATCGATAGTTGAACATTTAATAAGTAGAATGATTGCTTTATAATATTAGTTAGTAAACTGTATATATATTTTAGATTTGTATATAGTTTGTTGTAGTTAGTTTTTTCACTCAGATTAGTTTCTTTAGTTTAGTTTTTCTTTCACTTTCCTAGGACTTAGATCGGCCAACGGAGCCACTAAACCCGTCGGAGTGGATCATTCCAAACGGCTTGGGTTATTTAGACAACCCCGTACCGGATTCACCCCTCCAGTTGACGAGCGGTCAATTTCTCCCGTCAACACATTGCTTACAAAGAGATGTAGGCATTATAACATAAATATATATATACATGTGTGTGGGGTGGGAGGGGGGGATTATAAACACTAAAAGATTAAACATAGATATACGAAATGGGAATATGCTTATATTAGAAAACATTTTGGTTACATAAATTCATACTCTGAAACAACATGAGACTCACTCTTCTTCACACCAAGAGTCTTTATTACAAAGCTCATTATCATCACAATTGCTCTAGATGCAAAGAATGTGCTTTAACAAGTGTAAGCCTTCCTTTTATAACACACTAGGAAGGATTTAGAAGTATTGTATAAGATTCCTTCCTGATGACTCGTACCTACTTTTGCTATTATATATTCCATTTTTAGTAGTAGTGGAAACACTATTCACCGCTTTTTATTGTGTCGGATGCCATACTATGCATTATGACAACCAACTTTCCATAGTGGAGAATCCTATCACAATTTGATCCATAAAACATGCCTTTATGGCAACACTATCGATGCACATGTCATGAAAACACTTGGATAGTCACATCCCAATTATCATAGCATTATTAACTCAAATATTACAATATCTTATAAGGGTCCACCTTGCTTCCCCGTGCTCATCTGTTTGGTAGTAGCACGTCAATTGGATCATCAACATATGAATCTAGTTCATATTCTAGATTGTGATCCATAATGTAGTATGAGAAGCAGCTAGCAAAATGACTTCCTTGTTGATGATTGAAAACGTCAACGTAATTTCACCTTCAAAGTGTTGCTAAAGCCTATTATTATATAAGACTAAATAATGCTAGTAGATGGGACCCTCTTGAACTTTTGAAGATCGGGTCTGTTCATTTTATGATGATGAGCTATAAGGGTTTTCACGGTTGATGAGAATATGGTTGTCATTAGTTAAGCTTTGGAATGTTGTTCTTTCATGATATTATAGCCTGTTATTCATTATGGTATTTTCTCTTCATGCACCTGCACAACAAACGTTAGTGAAAATTGCAAAAAGGCATTTTGAGAAAAAACAAAATTCTATATCTAATGCAAAAGAGACCTAGCTCTGTGATACTATATGCATGAAAATGCTTGTTGATAGTGGTTAACTCCTAACTAACAAGGAAATGGCTATGAAATATTGTTAAGTTACATTTTATATGCATATGGTGGAAATTTTAGCGGTGCGTTTTCGCAAGGAGATAATACAATGGTTATGCATTGGTTGATGCAATCGGTAGCTGATGTGCATATGTTATAAACCTTGATGGCTCGTGGAAGTAATGGCTTTGCATTTTTACGGTGACTATGATATTAGTGATGATTCTATTGTATAGTTGTCAAGCGATTTATTTGAATTATGACATGGGTCGCGCATTTGGCAAAGTAACGATGCAAATGGTTAAATTATGGAACTTGGATTATGTTGTGGTTTAAATGTGTTGATATTCTTGATGCATTGGTTGATTAATGGTGTTAATGGGGACTCATTGGCATGTACTATATATGGGTGGAGGCGACGTGCATTTACTACACGTCACCTTTACCCTTCCCGTTGGCCACCACCCTTGTCGAACTATTGTTTGATCTGGCTATTTTGATTGCACTCCGGAATTTTGGCAGGGTGAAACCGCTCAACCACCTCCCATCTTAAGGTTTCGATTAATAGGTAAGTCTCTTTTGGCCATTATTGACTTCACTCTGGTTATGAAATATTTTTTGGCTCAGTTGTGTGGGTTTGTGTTTGTCTTGAGTACTGCAACTGTGTGGATTTTTTTTAGAATATGGATGGTTCTACTTATAATTGTTTTGGGTTCATCGGATTTGGTGGTCTTCCTGGGTGGTAGTTTTGGTTACCACTGTGTTTGTTTAAAGGGTTTTAAATCATGGCTGGATGGTTGTCTTCATGATTTTTTGGGGTCTAATTAGAGCCCTATTTTCCTGTTTGGCCTTGTCAAGGAACTGCCTCCCGTTCACAAGTGTCACAGTCCTCCCTGTACATACACATGTAGCCTCAAGGTTTCACTATAATTGGTGCCTTTCCTTCTGTGATGGCTACTGTGCAAAACCTTAACCCTCCAGACTGGAGCTGCATAGGGAGTTTGTCGAGCCTGTTAAGTTGTTCCAGATTTTTGTGGTCTATGGATTCGAACGCGGTCTCATTCATTGGTCGTATGGTGGTCGTATGGTTTTGGTTTTCGTCATTGCCTCTATGATAGAGTATGAACCTTACATTGACAGTTTGTGTTTTTAAAGCTCGCTAGCCACCCACCTGATATCAACGAAACTCAATTGTTTTTGAATGGAAAGGCCTCTTCCATGTTGATTAGATGCATGGTTATGTACAGATACTAGTTGGTACTTGTGGTGTTTTGGTTGGTTGAACTGGGTCACGAATATTTAGGGTTGCTCATGCAGGTCGCATTCTGTGTATGGTGTTTTTAAATTGAAACATGGGGCATGATAACTATGTTCTCTCTAAGGCCGAATGATAATCGAACTAGGTATCTATCAAAGGCATATCCACAACATCCTTCATTGGTTGTAGTCTGAGTATACACAGCTTGGTTAAATTGTGATGCGACTTAAACAACTAACCACTTAGTAACATACACAGTCTCTACACGATATGTTGAATTATTGACATGACTGGTGTTGTTGTGATAAGTCAAACTATTGTACCGTGGTGTTTGGTTGGTTGTGCTCTGTTTGTAGTATGGATAGTTGGTTCTTCTACTCAGTGATACACTTAGAATTGTTTTTAAGCATGTTATTTATTGAAATCGACCGCTTGTTATTTACCAAAATCGACCACGGTTGATGACAATCGCGTTGGGTATTTGGCCCAGCTTTTAAGTCGCATTGAGATGTCTTGTTTTACAGTGGCATTGTTACATAGCCTTGGACATTTTCCCCCTTCATAGCCTATGTCAAAGTGTTGGTTGTTGGTTGTATAGGTAAAGTGTCATTTCAGACATGACATGAAAAGTTTGGTTATTTTGGTCTTGATTGTTTTACTGCGTATATGTATGGGAACGAAGATCATTACAGATCTTGATTGGCTCTATCACAAAACAGTCACTTCATTGTTATCTCTGGAAATACTACTTTGAATTATAGATGTGGATTTGGCAAATGTATGGTAGTGATGGATGTTAATAATTACAGATTGAGAATGTGTACTGTGGTTGACTGATATATAGTGCAGAATGCGCAAATAAAGGAAACAAAACCTCTTACATATTTCATGAACTAATTTTGTTTTGTAATTGTTATGGGATGTAAATGGGTAGTGAAATTAAGCAAATACATAGGAATTTTACTCATTCATCTGATTGTTGGTTGATGCATATTTTTCTTACTGCAAAATATGTTATGGATTGCTTGATTAATCTCATGAACAATAAACGTTTTTTCCCCCTCATTATCCCATTTTCCGCTAATTACAACTCCCTCACATATCCCATATTCATTTTGTTCACTCCTTGTTCTGATATGGATTACAGCTAAGAGAATTTATGTGTTAAGTGGATGAAGTGACAGTGTCTTGAGTGGATTGCAGTGAGGTTTTACTTGGTTGATTTATAGTTGATTGTTGTTATCATTTAGCAGTGACCATTTCTTCTCCCCTTTCATTATATCATGTTTTTTCCCAATACAAACCCTTCATGTTTCACGGAACATTGTTTCACCCCCCCTGCTCGTTGATTAACATTAGAACAATTTATATGAATTGGATTGCGTGAGCCTATTACATTCTGAGTCAAATCTATTTCATATTTTTAAGGAGTTGTCATGCATGGTTATTTAAAAGACTATTTGCTAATTGTTAACATATGCAGCATGAGTTTTTTCAGTCGGGGAGGCCATGGCCAAGGAAACAGAGGTAGAGGTAACTAGAACTGAGGCCTAAGAAGGCCTAGGTTCTCTATACATTTTGATGTTGATTCAGAAGAGCTTAGTCAATTGTTTCATGCTGGATTCTTTAATTGGATTGGACAGGGAATATACCAACCAAGGTCTGAAAGGCCTCCTTTCCAAGCCCCTCAAGCCCCCAGCATCCATGTGCCTCCTCATGTCTCTTTACAGCCTGAAGTCCCAGAAAATGATGGGTGGCAGGAGATTGTTCACCCAGCAGTCTCCCAACATCGTCGCTGGCCAAACTTAACTTTGCCTGCTCCCCCACCTTTGAACCCCATTGTCCAAGCTCCCCCTAACCACTCACCAGTGCAATCCTCCCATGCCAGAAAGAGATTGAAGACTAAATCCCACCATGTAGTTGATAAAGGAAAAGCTAATGTTGCCCCTTCCTCACCCTCCGATGACTCTGACAAATCTGTGTCTTCACAGATGCATTTGAGGGATGATTGTTCCCATGTGATCAGTGAGATAAATCCTAAAGGCTCTGCCCAACCCAAGTCAAATTCAGGAAAGTCAAGAGGTGACAGCAACAACCAAGAAAGGGTTGGATCACAGACTGGAAAATATGGATTTTGAATTTTATGTTGTTTATTGTTTTATGACAGTGGACTTCAGGGATTTTGGACATCATGTTTTATTTTGGATATATGTGTATTATTTTTTAAATAATTTCAATTTTCATGAGCTAAAATTGCCAAAAGTAAACATGTTGATGGGAGGCACAAGGTGGTGTGTCTTCTTAACTAATGGATTATGTTATGATGATTATGATTGTTATGAACTAGAGGGAGTCACAAGGGGTCCCACCTACTAGTTAATATTTATCTATGACCCTATTATGATTATTTCTCCCCCCCCCACCCCCGAACTAAAGTTAGTTCAGTCTTTAGTTAGCTTAACTAATAAGTTGGTTAAACTACTTCAACCAATCCTAATTTGTTAAAAGCATAAGTAAGGGGAGAAACAAGAAGAGGATAGAAGCACAAAGCATGCTAAGGTTTGCTCTTTGAGTTCATGTTGAGATAGTTCAGTTTTCATTCATTCATATATTCATCATAGCCTAATTCTCTTTTGTGATAGCAGGGTCTTATTGTAGATAGCAATATTCAGGGTTGAATTAAATCATTTAGACACTTGTTTTTTAGAGGTGTTGACCTATCTATGATAGTCTGTGTAGACTTGTCTATTTGTGAATTAATTTTCATGACTGATAAAGGCTATTGTGCAGAGTCGAGTGGGCAACAATATGTGGCAAGTTGATCCAGCTTTTAGAGTTCAATTTTGGTTTTTTGTCAGAGGTCCTTTTGTATGTTCCATCGGGGATTTCTTAGTTTGACTTTGGTCCAAGATTTCTGTGTGGAGTTTTGTAAATACAATAACTCTTTGGTGAATTGGAATGAAATAAAGGATTTCTTTATGTCTCATATGTCTTGAGTATCATCTTAGTGTCTTTATTTTGGTTATTACATTTGTTTCAGCGACTGATATGTTCAAGAAAATACATAAAAATTGAATTTTCAGCAAGTGTTTTGTTGATAAAAGACTATCCTAAGAACTAGTAATTAATACTTGTGAGTTAGGATATATATTTTTGTTGGCTATAAACATAGGGTGATATTCCCACCTACTTTACTTTAGCCAAGTGAAGTCTGAAAATGCTTGAGTAAGATCAATTCATATCTTTTCCTCAACATTTATTTGGCGACCATACTGGGGAGATCTTCGATATCTCTCTGGTTCAAAATTATACTCAATTTTCATCAATACATCTTTCTTTTCTGATTTTGATTCCATGATTGTTTTACTATTTATGACTGTTCCAGTCGCAAGACAACCCAATCTTGAGCCCGGTATCCAAGACCAGACTACATTGTCTTAAACCTATTGCATACTATTTTAGACACAGCTAGGACCTGTGTTGAGCTCAATCGTTCTTGGGCAGCAATTGAAAGAGATATTAGTATTCAAGAACAATTGGAAGCTAGACGTAGGCATCCTAGAAATCAGCAGTAACCTTTTTTCTTTCAGTTTTGGCCTTTCTTTCATGTCCTGAGATTCTCGTGCTTCTAGAAGAAGAAGAGGCTTGTCACCTAAAATCAATCCTATTGTTGAAATAGGAAGAAGAAACATTGTGTTATCTGCCCAACAAAGTGCTCTAAGGAGAACTTTATCGGATTCATCTAGCTCATCTTTCTTTCCCTCATCTATCATCCACAAGATGGCATCTAGTGGTGGCTCTAGTGGTACTGGAAGTGCCCCATCTTCCCAATCTTCATCGTCATCAATGATTGGTAGCTTGTACAGCCACCATATCCCTATCCAATCCACTACAAACCCCACCAAAGTCATTAAAAAGTATGGGTTTTTTTAGTTCAAGGAAGATGCCACAACCACACCATGGCATGTGTCCTCTCCTCTTAATCTAGCTCCTGCTACTCATCCACTTCCAAAATTTAAAGAGCATTTGCCTAAGTTTTCAATAAATAACATTGTCAGTGTCAATGAACACTTATTGGCATTTTCTAATGCTTGTCATAACATAGGGGCCAACGACAATGATACTTGCATGCGCCTATTCGTCAATTCCTTGGAAGGGAAGGCTAGGGCCAATTTTGTTGACCTTCCTCCTAAGATTTTGTCTACCTAGGAGGAATTAATCTACTGGTTCAGATCCACTTACGGGCAATCCAAAAGCCCTACTGAGAAGTTAAGGGAGTACAATAACGTCACGTACAAAGATGGTGAGACCATCAGGTCTGTCAACTTGCATTTCACCAAGTTGTATAATCAAATCCCCGAACTTATCCACCCTTAGAACCATGTTGCCTTCATGCATTACTATAATGCATTGCCTTGTCCTTACCGTCATAGGCTTGAATAGAAATCCATTGATAATCTCAGTTCCGCTCTACACACTTGTTCAGAGTACGAAGAATAGCTTGAACGAGCTGGTCTACCCCAGGGAGAATCAGTTAGACAGACAGACATGTCTACTCTCTTACAGCTAGTACAAGATATGAACAATCGTATGATAACATTTGAGAAGAAGAGTATTGTATCCCCTCTCACCCCTAGAGCTTCATCCTCTTCTTAACCTCCTTTTAAAAATCCAGTTGAAAATAATTTTCATCCCAAGGCTATCCTGCCTAGGAGTTGGTGTAACTTTTGTGAGGAACACCATGAAGAAGCCACATGTGAGGTAAGGAAGAGTGCCAGAGACAAGATATTTGGTAAAATATCAGAAGCCATTATCGTTGTCCTAGATTTTTCCGAGCCAAAAGATGCCATGGTTATCAATACCAGAAACAAAGCCTATGCCCCAAAAGGCAAGTTTGACCCTCCTTGCAGTTCTTCTAGCTCGAGCTCATCCTCAACCGTTGTTGCACCCCAGGTTTCTAAAATTCCTGAGAGTCAAAGAATCACCCCTCCCCCCCCCCCTCCTTCCAAATACAACATCTTGAATCAATTGGCTAACATCAAATCATATGCAACCGACATGGTTGTCGTCCCTGAACAACATATGCATTTGAAACAATTCATGGAATGAAAGGCTTCCGTCGTAGCCAATCTTTCTAAAGAGGTGAGTGAAGAGGACTCCTCTATAAATAATGTAAGTGTACATAACTTTAGATACTCCGTAAAAAAAAACCTTTTATATTTTTATAAATATCATAGACAAAATCGCCCATTGTTGCCTCATTGACGGCAGTTCGGGCCCAAGTGTGATGTCGAAGATTATTATGGAAGAGCTAGGCTTGTCTTGTATAAATGAAAATGCCGGAAGCATGCTCTCCTATAATAGTCTACAAAAAAATACCATAGGCGAGATTAAGGATGTAACCTTGGTTTTATTCACTCATCCTGACATAAGGACAACCCTCGACATTCAGGTGATTGATATGCTTGTAAGCAATTATTCAATTATCTTGGGGAGAGATTGCAAAGCCCTAATAGGTGGATACCTCTTGCTTAACAGTACACATTTATTTGTTCCTCGAAATGGAAATAATATCATAGTCCTTAGAGAAGGAATAATTTCACCCTACATAGAGAGTGTTCCGCAATCTAGCGTAAACCATATCGAAGAGGACCTAGGAGTGTATTCCATATTCGTTGAAGAGGATAATATTCTTCTAGAAAGAATTGATTTAGAGGATGAATTGTGGCGTATGCACTTCAATGGTTCACGCTCAAATGAGGGTAACAGGGCTGGTATTACCTTGGTTTCCTCTGCAGGAAAGATTCATAATCTGTCATACAAGTTGGAGTTTGCTTGCTCAAACAATGTTGTTGAATTCGAAGCTTTGTTGTTAGGCATTGAGAATGCCCTTAATCTTGGTTGTGGTCACCTTTCAGTTTTTAGAAATTTTGAGCTTGTTGTGAACCTAATACGTATGACATGCTTTCCTAGCAACAAGTTGATGGAACAATATTCCCAAACTGCTTGGGAACTTGTCTCGAATCGCCTATCTTTTAACATCACTCATGTCAGGAAGGAGTTGAATTCAATAGTTGATCGATTAGCTGCCTTCGTAGCCTCTCCTACTCAACACCTCTTGCCTCACTAGCCTGATTGTGCTTTCCAATCTCTACATCGTCCATACATTTCTGAGAAAGAAGAATTCAGGAAAGCCATCCCTAACCATGAAAACAATTATGCTGTCATTCAAAATGAACCTCTCAAGCCTGAGGAGATTATACCTATAGAAAATAATAAAACTCTTGAATGCTTGACTCATCTCGACGATTTGTTTTCCTTGAGTGTTGTAGGCAACAAAGATAAACAAGAAGAGAAGGAGCTATAGCTGAAGGTGGTTGAAGCCATCTCCATGAACATTAGGACACCTGGATCTTCATTGAAAGTTAAAATAAATGTCCAGGGTTCTAATAAAGAAAGATTAAAGTCTATTGAATTACTCAGTAGATTTCAAGAGGTTTTTGCTTGGTTTAATATGGATCTTCATGGTTTTGATCCAGATCTTGTTCAGCATACTATGAAACCGGCTAGGAAAAAATGAAGACTTGTTAACTCTGCACTAAAAGCAACTTTTCATAGGGAGCCAAGGAATTTCTCAAGGATTGAGATGTTCTTTTTAGTCCACCCTAAATGGGTTTCCAAATGGGAACCTGATTCGAAGACCATTGATAATATTAGAACCTACAAATGGGTTCTAATATTCTAGAACCTCATAATGTTCTTTTTAGTCCACCCTAAATGGGTTTCCAAATGGGAACCTGCTTCAAAGACCATTGATAATATTATGAGAAATTTTTTCCCCCATCTCAGCATAAAAATGTTTCTGCAACAGAATGTAGAGTTACACTTAGAGTCCTTACCTGACAGTTTGTTTGGTTACGATAAAATCAAGGTAGAAGGGGAAAATATCCACAAAACCACTTTTACTACTAATTGTGATATTATGTCTTACAATGGTTGGCCTTCTCGTTTATTTGATACAAGTGACGCCTCAAAATGGCCTATACACACAACCTTCGATGAGTTGGTCAGCCTCCACGCTTATCTTGACGATTTAATCGTATCCGTCAAAGGGCTAATAGTTACATTAGAATTTCAAGTGTTAGGTCATTTCCAGATTACTCTTGTCTTAAACACTAACACAAAAATTTTATAGGAATTATAAAGACAATTGTTTTCCCATGTCGTTAATAGTCCTTGCTTAAAGTATTGCGAGGGACCAGGATGAAAGATATTTTGTTGATGGTATTCTTCTGTATACTAGTAGTTTAGCTCTTCTTCCTTTTCGTGCTTCTTTTTTCTGCTTTACAACACTTTGATTTCTGATTTCTGAGTCGAGTTTTATTTTCTTGTTACGTTTTATTCTTTCACTATTGTTGTTTTAATTTCTACTTTCTGACTTCTACTGCATTTTTGCCTTAATCATCTTAAGTGTTAGGTCATGATAGAATGTTGGATCAGTTCTGCCATAGTGACACCGCCACAAGCATTCTTAGTCGATAACAATCAAGATTACATGGTTGTTATGATCTCTCCTCTTAAGGGCCTTTGAATTTGTCACATATTTTTGTTGTTATCTTACGAGTAATTGGTTGTTTCCCGCTTCTTCTTGCCTTTTCTTCATCCATTGAGATATTAAGAGAAAACCTATAGATCCTACTCTTTCAGGTTGAGAGTATATTTTCAGTCAAATGATTATGCATACAGTGGTAAAACCCCTCGTACTTAACACGTTTCCATGAGTTATTCCCAAATTCGCGGTCATCCTTCCATTAAATCCTCTCACTTCCCCCTGTTGCATAACCATTCAAGTCATGTATTCTTGAGATTATTGTTCTTGGTCTATGAAACCATGAGTTCTAAGTTCCAATCTATTGAAAACAAATTTCCCTGTGGAGTCGTCAGTTTGTTGAAGATTGAAAACGTCAACATAATTTCGCCCGCAAAGTGTTGTTAAAGATTATTATTATATAAGACTAAATAATGCTAGTAGGTGGGACCCTCTTGAACTTTTTGTTGGACACACCTACCACACTTAGAGGGGGGGGTGAATGAGTGTGGGGTTCTTTTTCCCAAAACTTCCCTCTTGCACAAAAACTCATCAATTAGCATTCAACATT
>JZKD02S0981147.1:516741-531957 GCA_000966675.3 Picea glauca | reverse complement strand
CATCAACCAATGACATCAATCAAACCAAACCATTTACATCAATGACATATGATCCAACAATCTCCCAAGTAATCAAACCATTGGCATCAATGACAACATGATCCAACACTTTTAAAGATCAGGCCTGTTCATTTTATGATGATCAACTACAAAGGTTTTCACGGTTGATGAGAATATGGTTGTCATTAGTTAATCTTTGGAATGTTATTCTTTCATGATACTACAACCTGCTATTCATTATGGTCTTTGCTCTTCACGCACCTGCACAACAAACGTTAGTGAAAATTGAAAAAGGGATTTTGAGGAAAAACAAAATACTATATCTAATGCAAAAGAGACCTAGCTCTACAATACTATATGCATGAAAATGCTTGTTGATAGTGGTTAACTCATAACTAACAAGGAAATGGCTATGAAATATTGTTAAGTTACATTTTATATGCATATGGTGTAAATTTTAGTGGTGCATTTTGGAAAGGATATAATACAATGGTTATGCATTGGTTGATGCAATCGGTAGTTGATGTGCATATGTTATAAACCTTGGTGGCTCGTGGAAGTAATGGATTTGTATTTTTTGGTGATTATGCTATTAGTGATTATTCTATTGTATAGTTGCCAAGCGATTTATTTGAGTTGTGACATGGGTGGCACATTTGGCAAAGTAACGATGCAAATGGTTAAATTGTGGAACTTGGATTATGTTGTGGTTTAAATGTGTTGATATTCTCGATGCATTGGTTGATTAATGGTGTTAATGGGGACTCGTTGGCATGTACTATGGAGTAAATGTGATATGGGTGGAGGCGACGTGCATTTATTACACGTCACCTTTACCCTTCCTATTGGCCACCACCCTCGTCGGACTATTATTTGATCTGGTTGTTGTGATTGCACTCCGGAATTTTGGCATGGTGAAACTGCTCAACCACCTTCCGTCTTAAGGTTTCGATTAACAGGTATGTCTCTTTTGGCCGTTCTTGACTTCACTCTGGTTACGAAATATTTTTTCGCTCAGTTGTGTGGGTTTGTGTTTTTCCTGAGTACTGCAACTGTGTGGATTTTTTTTAGAATATGGATGGTTCTACTTATAATTGTTTTGGGTTCATCGGATTTGGTGGTCTTCCTAGGTGGTAGTTTTGGTTACCACTGTGTTTGGTTAAAGGGTTTTAAGCCATGGTTGGATGGTTTTCTTCGCAATTTTTTTGGGTCTAAATAGAGCCATGTCTTCTTGTTCGGCCCTGTCAAAGAACTACCTCCCATTCACAAGTGTCAAAGTCCTCCCTGTGGGTACGCTTGTAGCCTCAAGGTTTCACTATAGTTGGTGCCTTTCCTCTTGTGATGACTACTGTGCAAAACCTTAACCCTCCAGATTGGAGCTGCATAGGGAGTCTGTTAAGCCTGTTAAGTTTTTTTGGATTGTTGTGGTCTATGGCTTTGAACGCAGGCTCATTCGTTGGTCGTATGGCGATCGTATGGTTTTGGTTCTCGTCATTACCTATGTGATAGATTATGAACCTTACATTAACAGTTTGTGTTTCTAAAGCTCGCAAGCCACCCACCTGATATCAACGAAACTCAATTGTTTTTTAATGGAAAGGCCTCTGCCATGTCGATTAGATGTGTGGTTGTGTACAGATACTAGTTGGCACTTGTGGTGTTTTGGTTGATGGTTTAATTGGGTCACGAATGTTTAGGGTTTCTCACACAGATCGTGTTTTGTGTGTGGTGTTTTGAAATTGAAACATGGGGCATGATAACTATGTTCTCTCTGAGGCCAAATGATAATCGAACTGGGTATCTATCAAAGGCATATCCACAACATCCTTCATTGGTTGTAGTCTTAGTATACACAGCTTGGTTAAATCACGATGTGACTTAAACAACTAACCACTTAGTAACATACACAGTATCTACACGATATGTTGAGTTATTGACATGACTGGTGTTGTTGTGATAAGTCAAACTATTGTATCGTGGTGTTTGGTTGGTTACGCTCTGTTTGTAGTATGGATAGTTGATTCTTCTACTCAGTGATACCCTCATAATTGTTTTTAAGCATGTTATTTATTGAAATCGACCACTTGTTATTTAGCAAAATCGGCCACGATTGATGACAATCGTGTTGGGTATTTGGCCCGACTTTTAAGTCACATTGAGATGTCTTGTTTTACAGTGGCATTGTCACATAGCCTTGGACATTTTTCCCCTGCATGGCATGTGTCAAAGTGTTGGTTGTTGGTTGTATAGGTAAAGTGTCATTTCAGACATGACATGAAAAGTTTGGTTATTTTGGTCTTGATTATTTTACTGCGTATATGTATGGGAACGGATATCATTACAGATCTTGATTGGCTCTATCACAAAATAGTGACATCATTGTTATCTCTAGAAATACTACTTTGAATTATATATGTGGATTTGGGAAATGTATGGCAATGATGGATGTTAATAATTACAGATTGAGAATGAGTACTGTGGTTGACTGATATAGAGTGCAGAATGTGAAAATAAATGAAACAAAACCTCTTACAGATTGTCTGAATTACTTATGTTTTGTAATGGTTGTGGGATGTAAATGGACAGTGAAATTAAGCAAATACACGGGAATTTTACTCAGTCATCTGATTGTTGGTTGATGCATATTTTTCTTACTGCAAAATATGCTATGGATTTCTTGATTAATCTCATGAACAGTAAATGTTTTGTTCCCCCTCATTATCTCATTTTCCGCTAATTACAACCCCCTCACATATCCCATATTCATTTTTTTCACTCCCTGTTCTGATATTGATTACAACTAAGAGAATTTATGTGTTAAGTGGATGAAGTGACAGTGTCTTGAGTGGATTGCAGTGAGGTTTTACTTGGTTGATTTACAGTTGATCATTGTTATCATTGAGTAGTGACCATTTCTTCTCCCCTTTCATTATATCATGTTTTCACCCAATACAAACCCTTCACGTTTCACAGAACACTGTTTCACCCCCCCTACTCGTTGATTAATGTTAGAACAATTTATATGGATTGGATTGTGTGAACCTATTACATTCTGAGCCAAATCTATTTCGTATTTTTAAGGAGTTGTCATGCATGGTTATTTAAAATACTATTTTCTAATTGTTAACATATGCAGGATGAGTTTTTTCAGTCGGGGAAGCCATCGTCGAGGAAACAGAGGTAGATCTAACTGGAACCGGGGCCCAAGAAGGCCTACGTTCTCTATACATTTTGATGTTGATTCAGAAGAGATTGGCCAATTGTTTCATGCTATATTCTTTAATTGGATTGGATAGGAAATAGTCCAACCGAGGCCTGAAAGGCCTCCTTTCCAAGCCCCTCAAGCCCCCGACATCCCTATGCCTCCTCATGTCTCTTTACAGCCTGAAGTCCCAGAAAATGATGGGTGGCAGGGGATTGTTCACCCGATAGTCTCCCAACACCATGGCTGGCCAAACTTAACTTTGCCTTCTCTCCCACCTTTGAACCCCATTGTCCGAGCTGCCCCTAACCACTCACCAGTGCAATCCTCCCATGCTAGCAAGAGATTGAAGATTGAAGCCCACCATGCAATTGATAAAGGAAAAGCTATTGTTGCCCCTTCCTCACCCTCTGATGACTCTGACAATTATGTGTCTTCACGAATGAATTTGAGGGATGATTGGTCCCATGTGATCAGTGAGATAAATCCTAAAGGCTCTGCCCAACCCAAGGCAAATTTAGGAAAGTCAAGAGGTGACAGCAGCAACCAAGAAAGGGTTGCATCACAGACTGAAAATATGGCTTTTGAATTTTATGTTGTTTATTGTTTTATGACAGTAGACTTCAGGGATTTTGGACAGCATGTTTTATTTTGGATATATGAGTATTATTTTTGAAATAATTTCAATTTTCATGAGCTAAAATCTCCAAAAGTAAACATGTTGATGGGAGTCACAAGGTGGTGTGTTTGCTTAACTAATGGATTATGTTATGATGATTATGATTGTTCTGAACTGGAGGGAGTCACAAGGGGTCCCACCTACTAGTTATTATTTATCTATGACCCTATTATGATTATTTCTCCCCCCCACCCGAACTAAAGTTAGTTGAGTCTTTATTTAGCTTAACTAATAAGTTGGTTCAACTACTTCAACCAATCCTAATTTGTTAAAAGCATAAGTAAGGGGAGAAACAAGAAGAGAATAGAAGCACAAAGCATGCTAAGGTTTGTTCTTTGAGTTCATGTTGAGATAGTTCAGTTTTCATTCATTCATATATTCATCATAGCCTAATTATCTTTTGTGATAGCAGGGTCTTATTGTAGATAGCAATATTCAAGGCTGAATCAAATTATTCAGACACTTGTTCTTTAGAGTTGTTGATCTATCTTTGATAGTCTGTGTAGACTTGTTTGTTTGTGAATTAATTTTCATGACTGATAAAGGCTATTGTGCAGAGTCGAGTGGGCAGCAATCTGTGTCAAGCTGATCCATCTTTTAGAGTTCAGTTTTGATTTTTTGTTAGAGGTCCTTTTGTATGTTCCATCAGGGATTTCTACGTTTGACTTTAGTCCAAGATTTATGTGTGGAGTTTTGTAAAGACAATGACTCTTTGGTGAATTGGAATGAAATAAAGGATTGCTTTATGTCTCATACGTCTTGAGTATCATCTTGGTGTCTTTATTTATGTTCTTACATTTGTTTCAGCAACTGATATGTTCAAGAAAATACATAAAAAGTGAATTTCCAGCAAGTGTTTTGTTGATAAAAGACCAGCTTAAGCACTAGTAATTAATACTTGTGAGTTAGGATATATATTTTTGTTGGCTATAAACATAGGGTGATATTCTTATCTACTTTACTTTAGCCAAGTGAATTCTGAAAATGCTTGAGTAAGATCAATTCATATATTTTCCTCAACATTCTTGTGAAGAGATCAGGAAATGTTTCATCAATTCTGGTGTAGTTTGAGAAAGTAGCCTTTATCTAAAATTTTGGTTTTTCATCATTGTGACATCGATCAACTAGAAATAATTTTCTATCTTCCAAAGAAATAGAAAAATTGAAACATAAATTGTTGTTTGCATCAATATACAAATAGGATTGAAGGACTGGTATCAGATATATCTACATCTTTAAGATTGGAATCAAGCCATGAATATTTTGAACATAGAATTACATGAATTTCTCATAAGCAATTGGAAACCAAAGCCTATTACTACTTCCTTGTGGAATTTAACAAAATTCAACAGAGAAAACAAATCATCTACATGTATATAAAGCTCATGAAGTTCTAGATAAATTCTTCCTATGTATTGTACTTCACTTTTGATATTAGTGTATTATCATTTGTTTCTCCATTCTTCTATATTATTAGAAGAATTGGCTTAAGTAGCACATTTTTATAAGATTTTTACTTGGATTGCTTCTGGGCTTTCTTTGATCCTGCAAACAAGACATAATTCTTGGGAATCTATTGGCTCAATTTATTATTGCCTACCTATTACCATTTGTATTATTTTGACTGGTATTTGGAATTTCGTGGTTAGGAAATTAGCAAGAGAATTAATTTTTCCTACTATATTTTCATACTTGATATCAAAATTATCCAACCACAAATTCCATATGATTAATCTGTTGTTTCCTATATCTCTGGTATTATTAGAAGTAAGGAATCCATGCATATTCTTTAAATCAGTTCTTAAGACAAATTCCTTAGAGACTTGTTACATAAGGAAACTTTTGATACTATTTATCACAACTAATATGTATTTGTGTGTGTTGAGTGAGAATTCAGTTGAGCTCCACAACATTGTCGAGATGAAAATTTGCAAATTTCGTCAAATCCTTAGGGATTTAACTCTGTCAAAATTGCTCCATGTTGGCCCCAAAATCTCACCTTTCATATTTTGATAGTCAAAGGCCAGTCTATCCTTTTAGGCTTGCATTCATAGGTTCTTCCAGACAGTACAGGGCTATCATTCAAAGATCTTCCATGCACATTGCTTCTTATTCTTGTCAGCTAGAGGATGGTGGCTTACATGAGTTGAGTTTAGAGCTTGTTCCAGTGTTTTCTTGGTTATTTCAGGATGACCTATCAGTTTCAAGCATAGTATGAGAGACTTGCATTATTTTGGGACACTTCTTTCCCATGATGATATTATAGACCCCTCATTTCAGTTATTTGACAACGTATTCTTACTCCTTGTCCAATTCTGCTTCTGATGAGTATAACCTCAAGGGTATTTGGACAAGTTTGTTTTTTAGTGATGAGGTGGCACAAGTGATGATGTGGAAGGATGAGGTGGAGACCCATGTGGGGCCCACAATTCGCCCAATACATGCTAAATAAGGATAAATTAAAGTGAGAAAGTTTCCTATCATAAAAGCAACTTTTTGTTATTATGTTTTAAAGCAGTTTTAAGCTTTTCCTACCATAAAAACAACTTTTTGCTTTTCTGCTTTAAAGAAGCTTTCAACATTTTTTGCTTTCAACTTTTCCCTACTTTTCCCTACTTTCTTGCTTTATCCCTTTCTCAACTTTTGCTTTATCTTTTCACCTTTTCCACTTTTCCCCTTTCTTTCCATTTCCTCTCCTCTCTCACTCATTCACCCTATCTCCCCTAATGCATACATTAATGGCTTATTTTAACCCAAAGGTGCGCCATAATTCCTTCATTACTCAACATAATTGATTCATTCCACCTCCATTATTCTCCAAATTTCCCCTAGATTTGACCAGAAAGCTTGGAAAAGTTTGCTCCACCAGATTTAGCAGGAATCTATGCAGTGACACATGGAAGATGGACAGGGATCCACTTAGATGATGATTATTGGTTGACCTTTTTCCCAGTTTGGAAAGAGCAGGGAGAATTTCTTCTTCAGTGAGCTATATATTCAACAATCCTCCATAGTTGAAAGGTGGATCACTCTATTGCAGTAGCGCTATACTCTCTCATTCTCATTTCTCTCTCAATTCTAGCTCTGGATTCTTAGTTCTTTGGAGATCATTGTAACAGTTCACAAATTTTCTCTGTGATGGAGCCATTCCTCTAATTTGACATGAATAAAGAGTTTTATGTGTTGTTTTTGGCCTAAATTCTTGTTGTTCCAGTTGATTTCTAAATTATTGCATGTGTTTGGAGATAATCCTTCAGTGGGGGTATATTTGGCACCATTGGAGTGTTATTTTCTTGCTCATTTTCTCTCCTTTTCCTTCCAATAGTTCACTCTGCTTGAGTTTTCCACCAAAAATTCCACTTTAAATTTGTTTTATGTAGGTTTTGGGTGAGGTCAACTAACCCTCATTCAAATCCCATGTTTTGTGTTGTTTGATTTGTGGTTTTGCAGGCCTAATCCTATCTATCAAGCAACACATCCTTAGGGTGGCCTCTCTGTGGTTGGCATGCACCAACCCAAAATGAGAGTGGTGAAATCATTGTGACCTTAGGATAGAAACCCCTAAATTAAGTCTAGGTTTGATTCCCACATACTACAGTTGACTTGAAACCTAGGGTGTCATATTTAGCCTTAACAAATTGTCGTCATTGCCAAGGAATCCATCTTAATCCCTGGTAGATGACATTTTGGTGAATTTAGTTCACCTGGCGACTCCACGAAGATCTAGAGAGATTCCACTGAGGATTTTGAGCAAATCATCCAGATTAAACCCTACCTCATTATTCCCTTCAATAGACTCACGTACTTCATCATCTTCCTCATCTACACAAACTCCTACTCCTCCTACCCCTATTGCACACGTAAATCCTTTGCTTGCACCAATCTTTCCAATTGCACGAGTAAATCAACCAAACCAACCTAATCCACCTAGGGTTTCATTCATTATCAATCTTTATGCACCCTTGGATTTGGCTAATGTAGCGAACACATTGAATGCCCTACCTGCTGGAAATTATGGCAAACACATGCCTAAATTTGTTGGGAATAATGCTCTCACTCCAAAATCCCATGCTAATGCCTTTTTGGAATATTCAGAGAACTTGCACATGACTAAAGAGGATGTTGTCATTAGGTTATTTGCATAATCATTGACTTTGGATGCAAGAGCTTGGTACAAGGCATTGGCAGCAAACAATATTAATGGTTTGATCACCTTTCATGATAGATTCATAGACAAATGGTCCCACAAACATGACAATGCTTTTCTCCTTAAGTCTTTTTATTTGATTAAAAAGAATGAAAATTAATCTATGGAATAATTTAATTCACGTTTCGTGAAATCTTACAATAAAATTCCACAATTTGTTAGACCTAATCCTGCAAGTGCTTTGATTTTTTACATTGAACAATTTGATGGATTGTTTGGTGTTTTCTTGAAGCAGAAGGAGCCACAAGATTTAGAGGGAGATTTCAGGGAATCTATCAAGATGGAGAAGCACTTTACCACTGCCAATCAAGCCAAGATATCGTTGCAGGAATTGATAGAACCACGGGGCATGAAAGCCTCACAAACCCCTTTTCAATCACTTTCCCAACCTTTTTTAGAACCCAAGAAAGAACCTAAGAAAGAGGAGAAATACCTATCTAGCAAGCCTCAAGTTGTAAGCTTGCCACAAGAATTAGTTCAAAAACTTAGTATCCAAGACAAGCCCTCACATCAACCCTCTTCATCCCAAAGGCCATTCAATCAATAAAGGAAAATTTTCAAGCCCATAAGAACTTTGAAAACCTAAAAAATCACAATCCTAGCCCTAGGGCGAACTTTGTTGGGAAAAATTCATATGATTTAAACCCTTACTATAGAGCTTGTGACATGCCTCACCCTAAAGAAACTTGTCAACTATTTGCCCAATATGCACATGTCTTCTTGGGGTTAGATAGTCATGAGGATAACATGGTCAATATGGCGGGAGAATTCTATGAGGATGTGGAAGACGCTCGATACTACCCGTACGCCCATTCCTCATAAATTCAATCTCATAATAGGAGTGTGTTTAAGATTGATTCTATTGTCCACAAAGAAGCCAAATCCACCTTAGAGTCACTTGCTCCATGGCCTCTTAAGAAGGAGGAGATACAAATATCTAAAGATATTTGCATGGCTAGGCTAGAGGAACTCCAAAAGCAGTACGTTAAGAGAAACAAAGCCAAATATCCCTAAACTATTAGGAATCCTTCTTCATCAAATCAGCCAAGCAAAAAATGCAATTTTTCCAACACCACAAGAGCCCAAGCGAATTATTCCTTCATTTTTTTATCAGAATAAGAGTGGGCAGGCTACAAGAGGATTTTCAAACAGCGGTACAACCACAATAAACAAACTTTACAAGGTAAATCCACTCCAAATCAACAAACAGTTCAAGGTAATGTTATTGCTCCTAATGTTGATTTTACATGTTTTTCTATTGAGGTTGAATTAATAGAGGTAAAAATCCCCATTCCCCTCAAAGAATTGGTTAAAAATTCTAGTTATCAGCAGTCTCTTTCGAAATTCATGGTCTGTCCTTTAGATGAAGTGAATCTCAATGACGATATTCCTAAACTTTTCCCAAGGGACAAGTAGGCAAGAGAAAACTCACATGCCTTTCTATATGAAATTGCAAATTAATGGTTTACTTTTGAGGAACTGCATACTTGATTTAGGGGCCTTAAATAATATCATGACATTAGAAGTGATGAATCAATTAGGCTTGCATATTACTAGACCTTGTAGAAATGTTAGAGCTATCGATGCTAGGGAGGTTACATCTTTTAGGATTATTAAAAACTTATAATTTTGTTTGTTTGCATGTCCACATAGGTGCATGGTAATGGATGTAGTGATTATTGACTGCCCTACTCAATGGGGCATGCTTTTATCCCATAAGTGGTGTGTAGATGTTGGGGGAACCTTGCAGATGGATTTGACATGTGTTGATATTCTCGTAGAAGACAACTTCAAGATTCGTGTGTTCAGAGAAAAAAAGATGCTTCATAATGTGGAAGACCCAAGAATAGGGAAAAATGACCCCATGTACCTTTGGCATCAAAGAACTAGAAGATGAGGAAGGAGATTGATCCAGGATCTTTTCATCGAAGTGACTTATAAAGAATTGTATTAAATGGGCATAAATTAAAGTGCACCATAAAGAAGGAAAAGTTCAATAATGAAGAGACATAATCATCAAATTTGAACACAAAAAATTGATAACGGATTTCATCCCTGGTGGACTACGTCTCCGAGTCCTGCTCTCAAATAGGTAGGCCTTTTTAATAACTCAGCAAAAGAATTTGGCAAAATACATAAGTATACCTCATTCTGGAATTAAGTTGTTGAAGCTTTGCTTAGATAAGAAAACATACAACACCATTGAATTTGTGGTGTCTAATTACCCAAAAATGACTGTCTCCACACCTCAATCCGACTCTGGAACTCCCAGGCCCTTGAGAAATCTTGTCTTGGTTTTCATGCTTGCACCCTGCAATTAATTCTTTGTGTTGCGTCTCGAAAATCGTCCCTGGTCGTACTATCAAGCACCCTCCTCTGTCTATGGGTAAACTACAGCATTTAAATTAAATGTTGGGTGGATTGACCAACGGAGCCCGTTGGCCTAATGGTTGGCAGAGGTTATTATAAATCATTTGGATAGGGGGAGGTCCTTGAGTCGAGCCCGCGGGCCTCTCCTTTTGGGCTTAAAGTTATAACAATATATATGAGTTTGGAACTATCACCAAGTTTGGAGTTTGTTGTTTAGATTCATCGAAGTTGTAGTTTGGCCATGATATTTGGTGGGACTCCACCAGATTTGGCGAGCCCTTTTTATTTTTGAAAATCCTGTTTTGGGCCCTCATTGGGCATTTGCACACTGCCATGTGGCAGCAAACCATTGGCCCATGCCATCCACTTGCACAGTCACCTTGCCACATCACCTACCATGTCATCCTACCACATCCCGCATGGTTTTCCATGTGGTTGTACGGACTACCATGTGGCACTTCCTCATTGGTCCACATGTTGACTCGAAAATGTTGAAAACGAGTGACAGGTGGCAGCCTCTGGTGTTGCCACATCACCATGTTGATTTCATCATGACACATGTTGACCACTGCGTGTGCCACATATATTGTACAGATGCTGACATCATCCGTACTGATGCTGACATCAACAATATGGATGTTGATTCATCCATGTTGACTGGGCTAGGTTGACCAAAACTTTGACCATGAATATATTTTGATTCATAACTCTGTTTGATGAGAAGTTTACACCGTTGGAAATCTTGTGATGTGCTCTTTGCGATGATGCCAGTTTCACTAAGTTTTGATGACTTTGAATTTTTTTTTCCCTTTCTCTGTTTGATGAGACCATTCTAAGCTTCTTGAGTTGCTTCTGTGAATTCTAAGTTGTCCTTAGTCTTCTCTGGATCCTTTTTGGATCACGCCTTCCCACTGAGATCTTTTTGTACCTCCAAAAACTTTCAACAATCAACAGATAAGTGAGGGAAGAGTTCCCTCACCTTGTCCTTCTCAATCCACTTTGCCTTGCTTGTATGTGTGCCCCTTAAGCCCACTCGAAGATAATCAACATCACCCCTGCGTGAAGTCCTCATCCTTCTGTCCAGGATGATATCTTCCTTTAAATCATCCAAGTACTCAGAATAAAACTCATTAACTAAAGGCATTGAAACTTCCTTACCCTGATCCATGATCATGGGAGGCTCAAAAAGTTTCAAGTTCTCTACATCTACAACTAAGTAGATCTGCATATAAGGTGGAAGATCTAGACGAAAAGCATTGGTACCACTTTTCTCCAAAATAGTGAAAGGTCCATAATGGATGGGCTTGATTTTCTTGCCTTCACCCTTCAATCTTTCCTTGTTGATGTGAATCCATACCTAGTCTCCAACCTGAAACTGATAATCAACCCTGTGTTTGTCATGTCAAGCTTTATATTGTGCTTGAATTTTCTCCAATTGTTCCTTGATTGCTTGGTGTACCTATTGGATCCTCTGGATGAAATTGTGGGCTTTGTCTTCATTTCTTTCTTCATTTTTAATCATCATCTCTCCCATACATCAAGTCCAAAGGAACCTTAGATAAATACCCAAAACATGTCTCAAAATATGAACACTGAGTGGAGGAATGTAAGGCTCGGTTGTAAGCATGTTGTACATAGGGTATTTGTTCATCCCATAACTTGGGATGCTTGCTGCAGTATCCTCGAAGCAAAAGTACCATTGTTCGGTTAACAACCTATGTATGTCTGTCAGACTGTGGATGGAAATAAGTGCTCCTCTTCAACTTGGTGTCCATCATTCTCCACAAACTTGTCCAAAAATCCCCAAGGAATCGAGAACCCAAACATAATGAAAGAAGATAATAACAGTCTGCTCAACAATGATATGCTTTTTACGTGGCATTAAGATAAACATCTTGTTGAACCTATCCACTACAACATACAAATAGTCATGACCCCTTTTCGACATTGGTAAACCCCCTACAAAATCCATGGAGATACTTTCCCATGGATGGGATGGAACAGGTAGTGGTGAGTATAGCCCCAATTTTCTATTAGTGGGCTTACAAGTAGAACACATCACACGCCCCTTTAAATATTTAGTTACAATTGCTTTCATTTGAGGCCAGTAACAAAACCTCTGTAGATGAGCCATATTTTCTCCTACCCCAAAATTCCCAGACACAAGAGAAGTGTGAGCTTCTCATATTACATGGACTCATTCACTTGTAGGAATACATAGCTTTCCAAGATGGTAGAGTAGTTTTCCCTGTAGACAATAGTTCTCTACCTACGCACCATGGGTTAGCTTCTCATATACTTCTTTAAAATCTTCATCAATTGCATATTGTTCCACATAGCTATCATGAGATAAAGAAGCATTCTTCAAAATAATAGAAGCAGCAATAGGAGGTCTAGAAAGCATCTCAGCTACCTTGTTACTCGTACCCTTTTTGTACTTGATTAACAAATGAAATTGTTGTAGGAAACCCATCCATCTATAATGTTGAGATTGTTGCAGTTTGGTTTGTGCTTGGAGATACTGTAAGGGTTGATGATCTGTATGTATGATTATTTCCATCCCTAACAAGTAGTGCTTCCATTTCTTTACGCTTTGAACTAATGCATACAACTCTTTATCATATGTAGGATAGTTAACAACAACTTGGTTTAAAGTTTCAGAGTGGTAACAGATAGGCTTATGATATTGCATCAATATTGCACCCATGGCGTATCCGTTGGCATCTGTCTCGATCTCGAAGGGTTGTTAAAGATTCAACAGTGCTAATACTGATGCGGTGTTGATCTTCTCCTTCAAAGTGTCGAAAGATTTTTGTTGCTTTCCTCCCCACTAAAAAGTGTTCTTCACACTGGTTAAGGTCTGCAAAGGAGCTGCTATAAAGGAGAAGTTTGAAATGAGTCTCCTCCAATACTGGACTGCAACTAAGAAGCTCTATATTTCGGTTACACTTTTGGGCTCAGGCCAATTTACAATTACGTCAATCTTGGAAGGATCAATTTTGAATTGTCCCCCCCCCCTACAATATGACCTAAGTACACAAGTACAGTCTTACCAAATTCACATTTGGACAATTTTACATACAACTTTTCTCTTTGCAAAGTATCCAATACTTTCTTTACATGCCTTACATGTTCATCCCAAGTCCTGCTAAATATAATAATGTCGTCTAAATATACAATCACAAAATCATCTAGAAATGGCCTGAATACATCATTCATCACACACATGAAAGTTGTCATAGCTTTACAAAGCCCAAACGACATAACTAACCACTCAAACAATCCTTGTTTGGTTTTAAAGGCAGTCCTCCATGCATCCTATTCTGCAGCCCTGATTTGATGGTATCCACTGCGCAAATCCAAATTAGTGAAATAAACAACATTCTTCAACTGATTAAGTAAACCATCTATACGAGGAAGAGGGTATCGATTTATCACCATGATTTTATTTAAGGCTCAGTAATCGACACACATTCGCCATGTGTCGTCTTTCTTTGGCACCATCACGATCAAAGAACCACAAGGAGATGAGTTGGGCCTGATGACCCCTTGATCCAATAAGCCTTGTACCTACTTCTTGATCTTTGTCATCTCTACAATTGATATCTTGTACATGCCCACATTAGGAAAAGGAGAATCCTATTGAAGATGTATTTCATGTTGGATTTCCCTATTAGGAGGTAATCGATCTGGTTCCTATAAAATATCATCATACTTAGAAATAATATCAATTAGCTATTTCTTATGAGAAGGATCACATCCTTGGAAAGCATCGGATGTTCTGACATCTTTCTCCCTTACGACCATGAGTACATATATTTTATTATTGTTTACAAGTCTCTTCCTTTGTCCTGCAATAACAAGTGTTGTGTTTGCCCTCATGTCGTGGGCTCTAACAATATATTCCACTCCCCCCTTAGTAAGTTTATATTTGTTCTCGTGACGAAAGAATACTTATTTTCTATCATAAAGATAAGGACTCCCCAGCACTATGCCACATATATCAAGTGATACAACATCCAAATCCACTTCATCAATCAACTTTGAAGCAATGGAAAATCTGACCCTACATTGCTTGGTGACATTAAGTTTTGATTTATCACATACCCAACCAAGAGGATAAGGCTTTGGATGTGGTTTAGTTTCAAGACCCATCTTTTTTACCAGTGCTTCAGATATCAAGTTTACTTAGTGTTATCACCCCATAAAATATGGGAATCAACTTATGACTTGGATATTATTGAGATTATCTGTATCTAGTGTTCTTATTGGAAATTTATTTTTCAATTTGCAAGAAGAAAAGAAAAAGAAAAGAAAAAGAAAAAGAGAAAAGAGGGCATAAAAGAATGGAAAGAAAAGCCCCATGCAATAATAGCAACTTGGTCATACCTTTCAAGCATGACCAAGTTCTTTTAAATTTTCAATGTTGATAGGCTAGTGAATGCATCTGATCAGACTGTCTAATCCTGGTCAAATACCTCATAGGTTAGAGCTAGTGAATACATCTGATCAGACCATCTAATCCTGGTCAAATAGCCCCTAGGGTAGAATTAGTGAATAAGTCTGACCAGACTGTCTAATCCTGGTCAGATATCCCTTAGGAAAAATAATGTCTTAACCCAACAGTCTAACCTAGGTTATTCGTCTTGTGAAAGTAGGTTAGAATGTAGACTAATTGCTTTGCTTGCCTTGCCCAAATAAAATCCATTTGAAAATTTGCTACATCAAGTCTTTCCTTGCCTTAGGATAGTTGGAACA
>JZKD02S0981147.1:482288-498324 GCA_000966675.3 Picea glauca | reverse complement strand
TTTGATGATCTAGTTCAGCTTAAGGAGGATAGATAAGAAGCTTTCACACACTTCATTGAGCATCAGAGACAAGTAAAGAGAGATTTTTATAAGAGAGCTAAGGGAAAAGTGTTCCATGTTGGTGATTTAGTCTTATTGTGGGACAAGAGAAGGGAGAATTCAGGAGATCACAGTAAGTTTGATAGCTTATGTTTGGGTCCATTTAGTGTCCATGCTTCAATGGGTCCCAACACTTTTAGGCTTGCAGATTTGGATGGTGATCTCATGCAACTTCCTATCAGTGGGCAACGTCTTAAACACTTTTTCCAGTGAGGGGCAAAATCCCTTCAATATTTTTGGGTACTTGCAAGCATTAGATTAGATGTTTTGCATTTTGTTTTCCATATTTTCCCTCGTATTTTTCCTTGCATTTTATTCATGTTTCCTCGCTTAGCTGAGATTTCCTTGTTGTCTTTTCAGTATTTTGTTTAGACTAGATTGACTGGACCCACTCTCCTTTTTTCCAACATGTGGTTTGAGTTGTGTTAGATTAGGAAATTTCCTTGCTTTTATTTCCCTGCTTTCTAGGAGGATCTCTTGCCTTTCCAAATATTTTGTGATTTTCTTGAAGCCTTTTGCTTTAATTTGCTAGTGGCCTCATGCCAAATTTTTGTGTCAGCCTAGATTGTTAGTCTGGATGAGGGATCCTTATTTCCATCACTTGAGCATAGAGTTTAGGTGGGTAGGATGAGAGGCATATGCGATTGTGTCTGTCTCTTCATAATTGCTTCGATGAGTTTTCCATCTTATAGAGTCCCCTCATACAACATATGGATATGATACTAAGATTTAGCTTGTTTTGATCTACCAACCATCATGATTCAACTTTATGTTACTTCGCACTAGGGAAGGAGAGTCCTCATCTCTCCTTTTCTAGTCGGTTGCCTTGTATCGACACCGACACCTTATCTACAGGCAACCCAAGAGTACTAAACACCTTACTGGCTACAAGCCTCATTGGCAGTCATTTCACACCTGACATGGTTGGGTATCATTGGGCCTTGATCAAGTGACTCTTGTCATGATTCAAATCTAGATCATTTTTTATTATGACAGAGTGTGTTCGTGCCTTAGGCTCCATTTCCATCATTGGTGGGTGACCTTCACACTTAACAAGGGCTTACCTTATGGGCTTCTGACTAAGTGACTGTCTCTTTTGTGTCGACATCAGTACATTTACCACATAGAGTAGTGCACTTGCTGGTGAGTGGTAGCAGATAGCAGCTTCAGATTGTAGCATCCTGCAAATCAGACCTTTCATTCCACTTGACTTTTAGAGGGGTCTTGATCTGAGAGTCATTGTTTTTCAGATTTAACTCCATATCCCAATGGACAGGTTACTGGTATCATTCAATATGTTTCAAGATTGGATTTACAATATCAGGAAGTTCATTCAGGATGGATTTCACGTTTTCATATGTGGTCATTGATTTCAGATTGGTATCAGTTTTTCAGTATTGCAGACACGAAGATCTAGGTTCTCGAGACCCATAAGGGGTCCTGCCCATTGAATCACCATTTGTTGACCCCAAAATCTCACCTTTGAGATTTTGATGGTCAAAGGCCAGTCTATCCTTTCAAGTTGGCATTCACAGGTTCTTCCGGACAGTACAGGGCTATCATTCAAAGATCTTCCAGCCACATTGCTTCTTATTCTTGTTAGTTAGAGGATGGTGGCGTACATGAGTTGAGTTTAGAGCTTGTTCCAGTGTTTTCTTGGTTATTTTAGAATGAGCTATCAGTTTCAGGCAGGGTATGAGAGGATTACAGTACTTTGGGACACTTCTTGCCCATGATGATATTATAGACCCCTCATATCAGTTATTTGACAACATATTCTTACTCCTTGTCCAATTCTACTTCCAACGAGTATAAACTCAAGGGTATTTGGACAAGTTTTCCTTTTTAGTGATGAGGTGGCACAAGTGATGATGTGGAAGAATGAGGTGGTGACCCATGTGGGGCCCACAAGTCACCCAACACATGCTAAATAAGGATAAATTAAAGCGAGAAAGTTTCCTGCCATAAAAGCAGGTTTTTGTTTTCTTTCTTTAAAGCAGCTTTCAACTTTTTCTTCTCTTATATTTTTTGCTTTCTGTTTTCATCTTTTCCTTGCTTTTCCCAAATTTCTTGCTTTATCCCTTTCTCAGCTTTTGCTTTAGCTTTTCACCTTTTCCATTTTTCCCCTTTCTTTCCATTTCCTCTCCTCTCTCACTCATTCACCCTATCTCCCCTAGTGGATGCATTAATGGCTTATTTTAACCCAAAGGTGTGGCCCTCTCACATTTTTGGCCATAATTCCTTCATTACTCAACAAAATTGATTCATTCCACGTCCCTTCTTCTCCAAATTTCCCCCAGATTTGACCAAAAAGTTTGGAAAAGTTCGCTCCACGAGATTTTGTAGGAATCTATGCAGTGACACATGGCAGATGCACAGGGATCCACTTGGATGATGATTATTGGTTGACCTTTTTCCCAGTTTGGAAAGAGCAGGGCGAATTTCTTCTTCGGTGAGCTATATATTCAATAGTCCTCCATAGTTGGAAGGTGGATCACTCTATTGCAGTAGCACTACACTCTCTCATTCTCATTTCTCTCTCAATTGTAGCTATGGATTATGAGTTCTTTAGAGATCATTGTAACGATTCATGGATTTTCTTTGTGATGGATCCATTCCTCTGATTCGACACGAATATAGAGTTTTATGTGTTGTGATTTCTAAATTATTGCATGTGTTTGGAGCTAATCTTTTAGTGGGGGTAGATTTGGCACCATTGGAGTGTTCTTTTCTTGTTGGTTTTCTCTCCTTTTCCTTCCAATAGTTTTCTCTGCTTGAGTTTTCACCAAAAACTCCACTTTAAATTTGTTTTATGCGATTTTTAGGTGAGGTCAACTAACCCTCATTCAAAGCCCATGTTTTGTGTTTTTTGATTTGTGGTTTTGCAGGCTTAATCCCATCTATCAAGCAACACATCCTTAGGGTAGCCTCCCTGTGGTTGGCATGCGCCAACCCAAAATGAGAGGGGTGAAATCATTGTGACCTTAGGATATAAACCCGTAATTAAGTCTAGGTTTGATTCCCTCATAATACAGTTAACTTGAAACCTAGGGTGTCAGATTTAGCCTTAACACTCCATAATACTCATCACTTACATATGAGTATATGATTCTCTTTCCATCACTTGATAACTTGAGTGGAGAAAGATGATGGAATTTCTCTTTCCACCAGTGCTTGGACTCGTAAAGTACACCATTTTGGTATAAAAACTGTAGGCTTACATCATCCTAGGCTTCCCATGTTATTCATCCCTTATTATCCCAAGTTCTAGTAGAAGTGTGGTGGATTAAATATATATCCCTATAAATTCAATGAATTTACAATGCCATTGTTAGGTCTCAAGAGATAACAATTTGTCTAATATTATAGTGTTTGTTATATATTTTTGCGTATATTTCAGGAAGAATATCTTGCTAGTGGAATCTAGTGTGTAAGTAGCAAACGAGTGCATAGAGTATCCGATAGTGGGCAAAAAGATCCTAGTTCCTGTAGAAACTGTAGTGGGAATTGAATACTTGTATCTACCTTCATGTAAGTATATGTTCTACGTGTCTCCCTACCCAATGGATTCTTGAAGGTCATCTTAGAATTATACATCGACCTCTTCTATTTCTCCATATGTGTATATGAATAGAATCTCCCATCCTATGGAATAACAATTAAGATCTAAATTGGTATCCTTGCATGAGTCTACAAAGACTATTCCCCCTTGTCAAGTTTAGAGAACATTTTCCATGACAAAGGAAATTCAATTTGTAGAACAACAACTCACTTCTCTCCAAAGAACAACCCATAAAGCTTCCTCCTCTTCTTCCAAATATTTCTTCTTACCCGAAACCTTTCCTATGTTTCCACAAACTATAGGTGAAAGTTTTGATACATGTAAAAGATCTCCTGAAAATGTAGATTCTAATAATTTTTTTAGTTATCCTCTTTTTCCTAGATCATATAGCAGTTTTGCCTCAAGAAATACTCTTAATATTACTAGAAAAGACCCTCCTTACTTGTATTTACTCCCTACTTCTTCATAATCATCTTATTCTGCCATTAAAGAAAGTGTCAATAGATTAGAACAAGAAAAGCATGCCAAGATTCTTAGAAAGAGAGAAAGGCAACATCATATCATTGATCCACAAAGAGAAAAGATCAAATTACAAGAAGAGATGTTAGCAAAGGAAAACATGATAGAAGAATTGAAAATTGCTAATCAATTATCTACAATTAACTATGACAATGAAGAATCATATAATACAAAAGAATGAAGAAGACTTAAAGCAGGACAAAGAAGTTGAATCTCCTCCAAAATTTACTACTTCAATTAAAGAAGTAGAAGAACTTGAATGAAGAAGTGATATCCACTGTAATGGAACATATCAAAACTTTTGTAATGGAACATATCAAAACCAAGAAACTAAGTCCCTCTAACTAGGCCTCCACCACTTCAATCCCTTGCAAAGGCAAGCTCACAAGTAGGAGTTAATGAAGTTCTCCATCACAAGATAGGAAGAGATTAGGGGTTGAACACAAGAAGTTCAGACTTTTAAGGACAAAGGGATGCAGACTCAATATCAAGTGAAATTTCACCAGAGTATCTTTGCTCTCAATCTTGAATTCATCTCAAGGCTTGGATATGGCTCAATTTATAGCCTCCAAATGGAATTGAAGGGTCGAGTTGGAGCATTTCCAGTATATGGAAGGTCAAGGATAATGGATCACGTGACATGGCATGGAAACCCAACATACTTTTTAATTTTTGAGCACCAAACCCAATGTTCGCGGGTTGTAGTGGAGCAACCTATGTATACGTGAGTTGTCTAACTAGTAGGTCGTGTATATGTAAAAAAGTATGTATTTTTAGCTCTAGAGTGAAAAAAAAGGGAAATTTCAGTCTGCAGGGGGAAATGGAATACCATCTAAGCAAGATGCATGGAGTGAGACAAAATTTTCTATAACAGATGCCCCCTAATGTGTGAGGTTAGAGGAGTATCTGCAATGGCCGAAATATATTATAATTCTGAGAAGTGGAGTAATGAAGACCCAGCCGGAAGTACTAGTTACTCATGAGAATATTATAATCCATATTGACTTTGTACACATGGCTGCCAATCTGAATTACACTGCATATCCATGTGGATATATATCAAATAGTTTTTCATGGCCATGAATAGGCAATACAAAGTGGACATATGCCATAGGCCGTCATAGTCAGAAACAAGACATAGTGGAGTCTAGTCTCAAAATCAACCGAAGATATCTGTATACAATGGAGTACAATTTGATCTTCCATGATCATTGAAGTCATGTAGGTACTGGTCTGATGAAAGACAACAATAGATATGGGGTGCTACTACTATGAACTGGAGGTCTTCTACACTATCCGCCGAAGGTGCAAGTCTACATTATGTGAATATAGGAGTTGAAGTCGAACACAATGAGACTTCGTATGATTATCAGTCATTAAGGTATATCGTTAACAAACGTGAGACAACCCATCAATAATGAAAGAAGGTGTAAAGGCATTGAGTATATTCGTCGAGAGTGAATAAGGGTGTTGAGGTTGAACACTTAAAGTATCCATCGATCATGAAACATTGATGTATTCCCAGTTGTCGATGGCAGGAGAAATTTCCACTCATGACTGCAAGACTCTAGGTACTCATAGGACTCTAGGTCTCGTTTCCATAATAGATTAGTTGAATTCGTTGGAAGGAGACCCGTTGAAAGGGGAGCATTTAGGCATCTCTCATCATCCAACATGAGGTGAAAAGCAATAGTTTGGTAATTAGGAAGAGCTCAGATGAATAAGATGTTCATGAACCAATGACCATGTGTGTCTCTCGCATGCACCAGATGTAAGTAGTGCATGAAAGAAACCCTTTGAATAACATGCAATAAGGAAAACTACCGACAAAGGTGAGGAAATCATCAATAAGGCTAATGGAATCCAAGACACTGCACGAATCCCAATGTGTGAATAGATTTATTTCCGTCGAACATAAGGTAAACCCCCCAATTAGCGACCCATCAGGAAATTTTATCTATTGGGTTCAAGGTTACCTACCAACGGTGAAAGTAGGCCCAGAGTTCAAGGTAGGATAACAACTTCATGTGATTCTAAGATACGCTGAGGGTATGCCCGACATGCAAAGTCAAGAGTTTTGAGGAATGGTCGACAGAGGCTTTAAACTTCCTTTGAACAAGAGAATGAGTCATATGGATAACTCAGGCAACATAGACTTAACATTGATCATTGAAAAAATCTTGTGACGCAACAGGCATCAACAAACTCTCCATAGGGACTAGAAGAATAACCAGTCAAAGGAGTAATATCTAAGTAATGAGCTTAGCTTCCTAAGGTCATGCTAAACACAAACCTTGGATGAAAATGGACTCAAGATTTTGTGATCTATTCAAAGGTGACACAAATGTTGCCGATGGGAGATAATACTCTTTTCTCGCCCGTCTTTTTTTTTTTTTTGGTTTTTCATAGGAAAAGAAATGTTATGATACAAGAAAGGAAACAAATGTCGCGAGTAGGAAACTAGTTCCAAGCAGTGGAATATACCTATGCTCAATGCAAGGGAATGCATGTGGGGCATGGATGATTGGGGGGATGTTTCCTCTACAGGTAAATGGTGTCAAGCTGCAAATGATATATGGAAGGCATGGCTTGGCTAGTGATGAGAATTGTTGAGACAAGAGGCTTATAACGAGAAAGTGGGAGCCGAAAATAGGATCAACAATGCAAGCATGATAATGGAATGCAATTACAACTTAATTCAAAAATGTCATTTTTCTTAGATTTAGTCCCCTAGGCCCAAAAAAGTATAAAATAATACCCAAGAGAACTCTTCTAGCCAATGGCGACTTGAGTATTCCTTTTTCATAAATATTCTACTTGGTCCAAAAAAGGGTTAAACTTATACCAAATAGATGTCCTTTCAAAACCATTTAATGTGTGTGAAAGAGACAAGTTCACTCGACAATATTTTCATCGACGCTGCTCATCGAGGTGCTTTAGGTGTATGAGGCATTCTTCGAGATCGATCGTGTCAGGTAGGAGCTTAATTTCCAACTTAAGGGAAGGAATTTCGCATTCAATAGGAAGAATCAACTCCATGCCATGTACTAACTGAAAAGGTGAGAAACCGGTGGAAGTCTTTACCATGGTTTGGTATGCCCAAGGTTCAGGGCAAAGCATCACATGCCAGTTAGATTTCCTTCAGCTGACAGTTTTTTTCAAAATGGTCTTGAGAGATTTATTGACTGCCTCTACTTTTCCATTTTCTTGGGGATAGTAAGGGGAATAATGATTGTGTGTAAACCCCAGTTTTGATGTTAACTCTGTCATCATTTCATTATGGAAGTGACTTCCATGATCAATGACAATCTCTTTTGGTATTCCGAACTGGGCTATAATTTGATTGAATACGAAAAATGATGCAGTCTTACCATCAGATTTAATGGTAGGCATGGCCTCTGCCCATTTTGTAAAATAATCTACGACCACAATAATATGATGGTGCCCCCCATCCAAAGCTGAGTTGCAGTCCATGAAATCCACCCCCCACTTAATGAAGGGATCGATGGTGATGACTGGGTGAAGAGGGATTGGGTGTGAGTGCATTTTCCTAGCAAACACCTGGCAAGGGTGACACTTCTTGACCGCTTCAACGCAATATTTAAAAATTGGTGACCAAAAATAATTGTCTTGCAATATCTTTTGGGTTGTCACAAGCCCTAATAAATGACCACCACACACCCCACTACGACAATCATTGAGAATATCTTTAGCTTCCTTGAGAGTCAAACAATGACACAAAATATTATCCACCCCTCGACGATACAAAGTGTCGTTGATAATAAGGTAATTCTTAGCTTGATGACGTATACGTCGTCGATAGTCTCTTAACAGATGTTGAGGAAATATCTCCATACCAAGGATCCGAACACGAGATAAGGAAGATATGTTCATCTGCGAATGAATCGTCATGAAAAATATCCTCATCCAGTCTAGGGAAGTGTGACATCAGTTCGGAAAAAAATAGCGATTTCTTAGATTTTGCATAAGCAAAATCAAGATCAAATTCTTGCAAAATAACAATCCACTTATTATATTTCCCCCCTATGATACACCCAATAAGGACGTATTGAAATGTATTGATATCTGCAACCATCATAGTTTTGCAGAGTAATATATAATGATGTAATCTTTGAACCGCATGTACAACGGCTAAGCCCAACTTCTTGACATGAGAGTATTTAACTCTAGGACCAACCAGATTTTAGATAAGGTAGCAGACAACATGCTCATGAAGCTAATCGTCCTCCTGAACCAGTACCATACCAACCGTCCCTTCAGACATGGCAATATAAAGCAAAAAGTCTCTATTATAGTCTAGAAGTTTCAACAGAGGCACTGATACCAAGGATTTATTAAGAGCATTGAAGGATTCTTGATCTTGATCATCCCATATGAACGGAGTGTCCTTCTTCAAACGACGCATGAAACCTTTAGTTATGTTGGCATAGTTCACTATGAAACGACTCAGGAAGTTATCCTTCCCCTGTAAACCATGAGGTTGTCGAATGTTGTGCGGGGGAGGCAACTGAAGTCTTGCCTTAACCTTCATAGGATCCACCATGATCCCATACTTAGATACCATGAATCCTAAAAGATGACCAGACCTAACGCAAAAGATGCATTTGTGAGGGTTCAACCGAATGTGATAATAACAACATCTCTCAAATACTAGTTGAAAGTGAGTCGAGTGATCTACTCTCTTGTGAGAGTGAGCAGGGAGATCATCTAGGTAAGCTTCAATGATATGATTAAGATCATGAAACGCAAAGGTCATGGCACATTGAAACGTCGCTCCGGCATTTTTAAGACCGAAAGGCATTTTCCATATGCAAATGTACCCCAAGGACAAATAAACGTTGTCTTGTGTTGATCCTCGGGTTTGATCTGAATTTGATTATAACTTGAAAATCCGTCCATAAAGGAAAAGACTTTACTTCACACACACTCGTCGTGAATCTGGTCAATAAAAGTAGTGGGGAAGTTATCTTTAGGATAGGCCTTGTTCAGGGCCCTAAAATTCAGACACACGCAGACGGTTCCTTAATTTTTATCTACAGGAACGGGGTTGGACACTCATTCGGTCAAGGGAACCGGGTAGATGAAACCAACATTGAGTAACTTCTCTACTTCTACCTTAATAGCGAGGTCCTTCCTAAGATTTACAACTCTAATACGTTGTCGAACAGGTTTAGCATTCAGATAGGTTTTAATTTCATGTTCGACAATGTTGGGGTTGATCCCTAACATCTATTTGTATGACCAAGCAAATACATCTCAAAATTCTTTGAAGAGATCGATGTAGATCTGAATTTCCTCAGGCAAACAATCTACACTGACATATATGTTCTCAATTTTACTAGGGGTTCGAGAGATGTCGATCGTGACGGTAGGAAAAATGTTTGCCATGTTTCCTTCAACATAAATACCATGTGTATATGAAAAAACCATGGCTTGACTGACCATCTCACTCAGGGTATATCTAAATTCATCGTGTTCAATCCTATCAAACTCCAGAAGAAAATAATATCTAAATTCATCTTGTTCGATCCTAACAAAATCCGAGGGAAAATAGTATCGATGATGCATATCGTCCTAAGGCCTATCAAGACCAGACATGGCCTCTAAGATGGCTTCATCTGAGGGTAAAGTATCATTAAAGAAATCATGTGAACAAAATGAGCTCTAAAACAAGATCAACCTTGTTCGTCTACAAGGAGGAAGGATCCGAGTCAACAGTAACTTCTAGAATAGCCTGATACACAACTTCTACTATTGACAATGTCATTGTCATCCCAATGTGTGAATGACCTTCGTATAACATAGTCGAGGAAGGTAAGGTCCAAGGGTCGTTAAAAAAATGAAGTACGGAAAGGAACAGACCTCATTGACGATGAAGATTCACTGGAAATGGAATTAATATGTTGAATTAATGTCATGAAATCAAAAGTACCCATCAAGGAGGAATACATCCTGAAACCAACATTCTTAGTTGCCTGCTGAGAATTATCAATAACAAGGACTAAAGGCCCCACCGATGCATTATCAATAGGATGCACAAAGGACAACTGATCAATCGTCATAATCTTCCCTTCGTGAAGAAAGCATATAGTGTGAAAAACTGACGACAAAACAACTGTCATGGCATAAGTCCAATTACACCCTAGTAGTAGATTGTAGTCGAGAGGCGCATCAACCACCTCGACCTCGACCTCCACAGCCTTTCCACCTAACTGGACTAGGAAAGTGGGTGTTATAACCCTAAATTGCACCAGACATGCTTACCTGGCATCAGGCCATCTTAGATTCCTTCTTTGCCAAAACACTGTTGAACAACTCTTTAAAAAAACTCTTTTATAAACGCCCACATGCCCTACTCCATTACTGCACGTGTGTACATGCTATTTGACCTAAAACAACCCACGTGTACCTACAAAAGCACGAAAAAAGGAAAGTTGCTGACGAAACACATAGCTTTGAGTGAGTTAATTGAACCTTTCGGCCATGCATGCCCGAGGGTTTGCCCAAATACCTAGCTCCTTCTAGCCTATAAATGAAGGGGTAGGGGTACCATTTGGAAGAAGGAGAATATAGTAAAGAAACTCTACTCAATTTTATATTCCTATTGTCCCAACCCTTTAGCCATCCGTGTGCAAGGAGAAATACAGAGCAAAGAAGTTGGAGGACATTTGAAGAGGAACCCAGGATCAGGTTTGCGGAGCAGTGGCCGGTCTCGACATTGTAAGTTGATTCATTCAAAGTAATAAAGAAATATTTTTCCCGTCCCACTTTATGAGTTCTTCATAGTTTGTTAAATGCATGTTTGAATCTCTAACCTATTAGTCTGTAGGTAAAATGCATGTGTAGTTTGTTACTTGTTTTGTACGCAGGTCATCCTTAGGAGGAGAACTGCTAACAAGTGATCAAGCGTCAAGAAGGATCGACATCGAACACCCGGAACAAGGTATGTTGATCTAACCATGTATTTGCTGAAAAGAAATAGGGATTAAGTCTGGGGACCAAGGTAGAAAGTAGATTTCTTTTGGTCATATCTTCATGCAAAATATAACCCTAATTGCTAGTCCGTAGGGGGATTTCCCACCACAACAAAATTGGCGACCGTACTCGGGAAGTCTCTAGGGTTCCTTGGAGTATTTTTTGGGTAGTTTTAAAAACTGGCTTTCTTTCCTGTTTTTGAAGTTTCTGCACAGTCTCAGTTAACAGAGATTTTGGTCTTCCATACCAATAATCTATGTTCTTTGCCTGACTGTATTTTTTTTTTATATCTAGACCCACAAAGGTACACAACACCTGTAGAAGGTCTGCAAGCGTGTACCCGCGCCCTACTCTCTTACAACCAGCGTGTACACACTAGCTGAGGAAGTAACAGTAGTGTGTAGTCTTCCAAAAAACAATTTGAGGCAATCATCCTCTTCCCTGTCAGAATCATTCATCCTCAAGGGTTTTCTGGAACTCTTTCTAAGTCTTGGTTGATTGCAGTCTATAGCTTAGGGGTCATTTCAAATTGGTTTGTTTTACTTTTTGTTTTTCCTTGCATTGTTTTCTTTTCTTTTTTATTAAAGAAAGTGTCTGAGCCCTCAAGAGATTCCGGTTCTCAGTATCAGTGGTCTCTGTCAGGTTTGGATTGCTTGTTTTTTATTTTTTCCAAAGTTTTAGAGGTCCACGCAGCCTGTATAAGTCCAGCGTGCATGTACATGCCCTCTGACACTAAACAACTTACGTGCACATGCTGGCTGTGGAGCTGTCAGCAGTTTGTTTTGGAGGATACTTTTTGTGGAAGGAAAGGCAGTCATTTTTTCCCTTGACAAGAGTTATACCTCTCAAGATTTTGAATCTTTTTCATAACAGTCAGTAGCTTAGGTTTGATCTCAGCCATAGCTTTCTTTTTCATTTGAAAAGTTTTCATGAAATTTTCCTTTCGTAAGGTTTTTAGACAACTATAAGAGTCCATTTTTAAGTTGCTAGTGTGTAATTTTTAAAGAGATTCTTTGTGATCTGCGCTTAGCCCAGAGGTTTTTATTGGTTTTGACTTGTTGGTATATTTCCTTTTTTGCTTTACAAGCATTTCAAATAAATAAAAAATATTTTCTTTCTTTGTTTGGTTGAAAAGTGTTGTGTTGCATTAGTAACCAGGGAAAAGTCTTTGATTTCATAAGTTCTTGGTAGTTTACTTAGATCATAACTAGCTCGTAGTCGAGTGAAATCTTGCTTTGAGTTTGTTGTCCAAAAATCTCAGAAAAATTTTAAAATTTGAAAAGTTTTTTTAAAAAGTAAAGGTTTTTGTTTCCATTTTTATGTCCCTTTTTTACTTTCATCTTTCAAACATCACTAGTTTCACTTTCATAACCTTTGACATAAGACAAGCCATAAAATTAACGCTAAATCTAAAATTCATTAGACTTTTATGTTTATAGGGTCAATCAACTAGTTCAGGATTAGGGCCTTGAATTAGGTTGGAGAGGAAACTCTTCAAGGCCATTTAAATCAAACATTGGAGTCTGAGTTGGGGAGTGTCAAATTCCAGTATCGTGAAAGTTATCCAGGACCCCCCTCTAACACAGGGGATAAACATGAGGTTGTGTACGGAAAGGTAGCAGAGATAACCCCTCCAAAGCTGGACCAATTGTAGTGGAGAACACATATAGAGGGCTTGTTGTGGGATTCCGTCGATTACATTTTCCACAGAGCTTCGTGGGTCTCGAATCCATTCGAGGTCCTCAGTTATCTTCCAGACCACTTTCTCTTGATACCCATAACAGGTTTCAGGATTGATACCCTACTCATTGTAGTCTACCCGACTTTCGACTGTACCCACCTAGTGATTGTTCGCGCACTGGCAACCTAGTTGCCCATGTTTTTAGGACTTACATAGGTGATTTTGGGGGTATACTGTGGTACCTAGGATAGAAATCGGGCCACACTTTGCAGAGTATACTCGGAGGGTGCTTCCATGTTCAAGTTGCACTTGCATCAGTAAGTTGCTCTAGTGTTGGTTGTCGTAACTGTTCTTCCAATTAGTTTAGTGTTTGCCTATCTTATCTTAGGAACTTTTTTAGTGCGTGTTGTTTTCTGAATGAATACAACACCCTAGGGTGTCTTTTGATCTTCTCACACAGTGGAGGATTACGAGCTCCACCGATCACGAAGGCTTCTAGGCCTGTCGCTGGTTACATTGGAGCCAGCCCCGCCACCACTAACGTGAAAGCTAGACCAACAAAGGTCTTTTGTAGCAACCAGGTCACATGCAATTGTGCCTGACCAACATCTGGATGAATCGACCATTTTGGACCTTGGGGCGAAATCTCTGGGCCCGATTGAAACCCCAACCACTGCTCTCTCGACACCCCTCATCGTACCAATTTATCCTTACGAGTGCCAGACAGTGTCGCATGCAGCAATGGAAACAAATGTTGTTACTACTAATCCAGATGGATATCGGTGGCCACCCACCTTTTCCAACTGACTCAAAATAGTTTTCTGACATTTTTGGCAATTTACTATTTTTAGCATTTTTTACTTCCGGAGCCATTTTGAGGGCCTAAATGAAGGATTTTTGGTATCGAGCTCCTCAATGATAGCCAAAACAATAATTAATCCCACAAAATTAATCTCCTCAACGATACCTTTCCAACGGGATATCACACGCCTAAAACAGAGATTGTATGCAAAAGTTACGACCCCGGGAAGTTGATGTACTAGCTTACCCAAACGGGGCCCACATGACTTTTGGCGCTTCATCTCCTAGGGTAAGGTTTTTGGATGTCTAGGGTTTTTGGAATTCTTGCTTATCGTAAAAAGGTCTTCAGAGCCTCATTGTAATTTTCTTCTTGCGAATGCGCGCTACCGTCGCATATCTTCTCAGAGATAAGCCGCCACCATTCCAACAAGCTTGTTTCCACTGCATTTTACAGTTTCAGCTTATTTCGTTATTGAATAGAAAACTAGTTTTACTGTATCTCTGTTATTTTGTGTTAGGCACCTGTTAATAATCTATATTCATTTCATTCTACTCATAAAATCTGGATCAGTGGTATCAGAGCGGTCTGCTCCTTGTCGTCTTAATGCATGTCCCCAATGAGGTCGAAGTACAAAGAGTTGGGTCTCGAGCTTGTTTCTCTTGAGGACAGAAGCTCTCGCATGCCCAAGCGACCTCCCATGGCAGGAGAAAATAAATATGGCGGGACAAGAGATCCTTTCAAACTGTTGATTGAGGAATCCCTCACACAACAGAGGAAGGAGATGATGGATAGTTTCGCGCAAATCCTTCGGCAACTACCAACAGGCGATGCATCTTCTTCGAACGGTGGCGCTACCCCCTTCAAGGTACAAATAAACTTTGATATTCCTATATTTGAAGGTCAGATGGATGCAGATGTTGCGGACAATTGGTTGAATCTACTAGAAGGGTATTTTTTTCTTCATAAATTTTTGAATAGAGAAAAGATTACTTTTGCGCTCCTCAAAGTCGTTACCCATGTCAAAGATTGGTGGGAAACATTCTGTGAGAAAAAGGAAATAGAGGAACCTATTTATTTTCAGTCATGACCACCTGGGAATCCTTCAAGGATGTTATTAAGGAACAATACTACCCTGTCGAAAGTTATGACGACCTGTATACCAAATGGACCACACTGCAGCAAGAAAGAGACCAAGTAGTGCCAGATTTCACAAATATCTTCTATACCTTGCGCACCAAGTTCGATATCAAAGATTTAGAGTGACATCTGGTGCTCAAGTATCGTGGTGCTCTACATAGATACATCCAGACTGAAATGGAATTTCTAGACATCTTGTTCTTGGGCGCGGCCTACCGATATGCTGTCAAAATCGAGCAGAAGCTCAAACAAAAGACGCGGCAATTTGGGCCTGGGAACCCCTCAAAACAAAAGCCAGGAAAGGGTGGCCCCGACCCACCGAACAAAGGACAAACCAAAAATGGACAGTATCAAGACAACCAGTACAAGCCGCAAGCAAAGAAGGACACTGGAAAGACAAAGAAAGATACCAGGAAGTGGTGCGACTTCCATAAGAGCCCTTAGCATAACACTGCTGACTCCCGCTCAAAGCAGTCGATGGTGGTTGAAGTGAAAGCCTCTGAATCAGATGCAGATTCTGACTCCGAGATAGAACCAGAAAGGGGAAGATGGATCATTGACACGAAACCCAGTGCCACCGTTGCTACCACCGAGCTCCAGCCTGGTGAACCACACGAGCCAGAAGAAGGAGAATGCCTCTTCCATTGACAAATGTGCGTAAAAGGCACCCCGCTAAGAAGGAGAGTGCCTCTTCCATTGAGATAAGCCGCCACCATTCCAGCAAGCTTGTTTCCACTGCATTTTACAGTTTCAGCCTATCTCTTTATTGAATAGAAAACTAGTTTTATTGTATCTCTATTATTTTGTGTTAAGCACCTGTTAATAATCTGTATTCATTTTGTTCTACTCATAAAATCTGGATCAGTGGTATCAGAGTGGTCTGCTCCTTGTCATCTTAATGCATGTCCCCAATGAGGTTGGAGTACAAAGAGTTGGGTCTCGAGCTTGTTTCTCTTGAGGACAGAAGCTCTCGCACGCCCAAGCAACCTCCCATGGCAGAAGAAAAGAAAGATGATGGGACAGGAGATCCTTTCAAATTGTTGATTGAGGAAGTGTTTATGGATAAATTCGTGAGTGCGGACACAAACCAATCTCCCCAGATCCACCTGGATCTGGAACAAAACATGACAGAATACTACTCTTTCCCTAGATCTAGCTATTGAATGAAACTAAGAGAAATGGATGGTGTACATACCTTATGAACGCTCTCCTTTAATCTCTGTTGTTCCTCGCTCTGCTC
>JZKD02S0981147.1:456897-477868 GCA_000966675.3 Picea glauca | reverse complement strand
AGATTGATTAGTTACTTGGATAGGGAATAATCCCAAGATATCTGGAAAGCCAGTATTTTGCCAACCATTCGAACTCCAACTCATCCTTCTAGAAGATTCCTTCTAGAAGGATCGAAAACTTATCCATTTTCCTTCCTTAAAAACAAGTTCGCACCCTGGCCTTGAGATCAGTGCGAGAGGTTCGCAGTCAAGCCGAATGCAGCCTGCGGGAATGAAGATTCTTGCAGGAGAATATATATGCAGCCTGCGAACTATTTTCAAAAATATGATTTTGAGAAAATGACAAGTGTAACCTTCTTATAGAAATGTTCTTAATGAAGAGTTTGATCTTCCATTATCATGACATGATCATAATATCATCTCGATAACCAAAAATGTGGATAACAGGAAGCCCTCACGCAACAGAGGAACGAGATGATGGATAGTTTCACGCAAATCCTTCGGAGACTACCAACAGCCAACGCATCTTCTTCGAACGAAGGCGCCACCCCCTTCAAGGTACAAATAAACATTGAGATTCCTATATTTGAAGGTCAGATAGACGCAGATGCTACAGACAAGTGGTTGAATCTACTAGAAGGGTATTTTTATGTTCATAAATTTTCGAATAGAGAAAAGATTACTTTTGCGCTCCTCAAAGTCGTTCCCCATTTCAAAGATTGGTGGGAAACTTTCTGTGAGCAAAAGGAAATAGAGAAAACCTCATTATTTTATGTCACGGCCACCTGGGAATCCTTCAGGGATGCTATTAAGGAACAATACTACCCTGTCAGAAGTTATGACGACCTGTATACCAAATGGACCACACTGCGGCAAGAAAGAGACCAAGCAATGCCAGATTTCACAGATATCTTCCATACCTTGTGCACCAAGTTGGGTATCAAAGATTCAGAGCGACATCTAGTGCTCAAGTATTGTGGTGCTCTACATAGATACATCCAAACTGAAACGGAATTTCTGGACATCTCATCCTTGGGCGCGGCCTACCGATATGCCATAAAAAACGAGCAGAATCTCAAACAAAAGATGCAGAAATTTGGGGTTGGGAACCCCTCACAACAAAAGCCAGGAAAGGGCGGTCCCAACCCACCGAACAAAGGACAGAGAAAATATGGACAGTACCAAGACAACCAGTACAAGCCGCAAGCAAAGAAGGACACCGGAAAGACAAAGAAAGATACTGGGAAGTGGTGCGACTTCCATAAGATCCCTTGGCATATCACTACTGACTATCGCTCAAAGAAGTCATTGGTGGCCGAAGTGAAAGCCTCTTAATCAGATGCATATTCTAACTCCGAGACAGAACCAGAAAGGGGAAGATGGATCATTGACTTGGAACCCAATGCCACCGTTGCTACCACCAAGCTCCAGCCTAGTGAACCAGATGAGCCAGAAGAAGGAGAGTGCCTCTTCCATTCACAGATGTGGGTAAAAGGCACACCACTGCACTTCATCGTTGATAGCAGTAGCCAAAAGAACCTCATCTTAGCAGAGGTATTCAAGTGGTTGGCCCTGCCAACAATGCCGCACCCACAACCCTAAACCATTGGATGGCTTCACCAAGGAAGCGATCTCCGCGTCAGCCAACAGTGTCGACTGTCGTACGACATCAAGCCCTTCAAAAACGAGGTATTGTGTGTTGTTGCTCCTCTCGAAGTTTGTGATGTTCTTTTGGGCCAACCTTATTTATGGATACGTCATGTTGTATATGAGTCTACGTCTCGTAGTGTTATTATTACTTTGAACAGGAAATTGTACATGATACCCGAGGCAGTCCCACTTAGTGTTATTTCCTTGATCTCTGTTAAGCAATGCAGGAAGGTCTTTTCTCAGATAGGGAAGTTTGTCTTCTTCGTAATACGCTCTCAGAATAAGCGAAAGATCACAGCCACATCCAGGGTCTCTGCGACCGACCTCTCCACACAGCAGAAGCAAGTAGATAAGGTCATGGAAGAATACTCAGATATCTTCTCCTCACCTACAGGGGTACCTCTGCACTGCAAGGTCAAGCACCCCATCGATCTGACCCCTGGCGCACTACTACCCAATGGGCCAGTCTATCATCACTCTTTGTTAGAGAATGAGGAGAACAAGCGACAGATCCAAGAACTGCTCCACAAGGGGAACCTCCGCCCCAACTCATCACCTTGCATAAGTCCAATCATGCTGGTACAGAAGAAAGATTGAACCTGGCGACTCTGTATTGATTACCAGGCTCTGAATAAAATCACTATCAGAAACCAGTACTTGATTCCTCGAATTGATGACCTCCTTGATCACCTCACGAGGGCCAAATACTTCAGTAAGATTGATCTGAAGTCTAGCTACCACCGGGTCCTGATAGAACAGACAGATGTATGAAAGACCACCTTCAAGTCAAAGGAACGACTTTTTGAATGGTTGGTCATGCCCTTTGGTTTGACAAATGCTCCAGTCACTTTCATGACGATGATGGACGATATCCTGAAACCATTCACCAATACTTTTGTAGTGGTGTATCTGGATGACATTCTAATTTACAGCGAGACTTGGGCCGAACACTTGCAGCATATTCAGCAGGTTCTGTACACCCTGCGGCAGCATAAGCTATACGCCAACCTGGAAAAATTCAACTTCGGTATGGATAGGGTCCATTACCTAGGCTACATAATTGATCAGCATGGCGTACATGTGGATCCAGCCAAGATCCAAGTCATCCGTGACTGGCCAGCCCCAACAACACTCACTGAGCTTCAGAGCTTCTTGGGACTTGCTAATTTCTACCGCAGGTTCGTGTTGGGTTTCTCCCATATTGCATGGGACCTCATCCAAATAAACAGGGTTGGTGGTAAGGCGAAATTTGCGCGGGGCTGGTCCCAACAACAAGCGTTCGATGATTTGAAGCAGTGTTTGTGCTCAGCCCTAGTACTTTCACTACCAGACCTGCAGCATCCCTTTGAGATTGAGACAGATGCTTCAGACTTTGTTGTGGGCATCCTTCTCACTTAGCACGGCCACCCTGTGCCTATCATAGTGAGACATTGTCAGATATTGTCCGTAAGTACCCTACTTATGACAAAGAAATGTACTCCATTATGCAAGCATGCCGCCAATGGAGACATTACATTCTTGGGAAGGAGACAGTCATCCACACTGATCATAAGCCACTACAGTTCATGTAGACACAGGGAAAACTGCAGAATGACTGCCATCAAAAGTGGTCCACATACTTGCAGCAATTCCACCTCAACATCAAGTATAAAACAGGAAGCACCAATAGAGTCATTGATTGCCTCAATAGACCGACAGTCGCGGCACTCGCCATGGTGCTAGACTCTTGCGGCCATGAGACATCTGGATGGCCCCAACTCTATAAGACAGACCCTGACTTCGCCACCACTTACCAAATGTTGGGTGCAAATGTAGTTGTCGATAATTTCCATCTTCAGGATGGGTTGTTGTGTCGTCTGGGCCATATCTGTGTTCCATCAAGTGAGCGAGTGAAGATGATCTAGGAAGCCCACTACGATTGGGTGGCAGGACACTTCGGCATCGAAAAGACAGTGGCAATGGTACATAAACATTTCTACTGGCAGAAACTTTGACAGCAGGTTGGCAAGTATATCAGGTCCTGCACTACCTGCGCTATTGCCAAGCCGACCACTAAGAAACAAGGCATGTACACCCCTCTTCCTACTCCTCACAGGCCATGGGAATCCATCTCAATGGACTACATGTCGGGCTTCCCATCCACCAAGCGGGGAAATAACTGTCTTTTTGTGGTTGTTGTTCACTTTTCTAAGATGGCGATTCTGGTTGCTTGCAAGAAGAGCATCACAGCAGAGGCCACTGCCAAGCTCTTCTTTGAACGAGTCTGGATACATTTTGGAATCCCACAAACCATTGTCTCAGATCGGGATAGTCTATTTCTCAGCACATTCTGGTCGAGCCTCTAGTCACAGTTGGACACCAAGCTCACCAAATCCACGTCCTTCCACCCCCAGACAGATGGCCAAACCGAGGTTGTAAATCGAATGATTGTGCATATCGTTCGCATGTATAATTCAAAGAACACTCACACATGGGATGAGAGCCTTCCTTATGTCCAGCATATTTACAACCGAGCCTTGCATAGCTCAACCGGCCACAACCCCTTTCAAGTGGGGTTGGGATTCCAACCATTGGGTCCCATAGATGTTGCACTTCCCCTTGCGGTCACCTCAACTGACTCATCTCCTGCTCCAACTGAAGCTGACAAAGCCACCCGGTTCATTGAGTGGATCCAACACATCCGCCAACAGGTTTAGGATATCCTACAGAAGTCCAATGACAAGTACAAACAGCGCCATTATCAACATCGGGTGTCGCATAAGTTTAAGGTGGGCGACAAAGTTTGGTTGCACTTGAAGAAAGAACGCCTTACAGGACCCCAACGGAAGTTTCGCCCTCTCCGTTATGGACCGTACACTATCACCAAGGCCATGGGGGATAATTCTTTTGAACTCAACATTCCTCCTTTCCTTGGCCTGCACCCAGTGTTCAACATGGATCTCCTTCTCTCTTATTTCCCACCATTACTGGACACCTTGGAAGTAGCAGAACAACTGACACAAACAGAGCTCAACCCCGACTGCATACAATAGGCATGCAATGATCATATTGTGGATAGATAGATCAAGGGCACTCAATAACAAAGGATCCAGATTTATCGAGTCATCAAAGCAGGGCAGCTCCTACACCAAGGCAAGTGGCTTACCCGAGGCCAAATTCAGCAGAAATTTCCTCATCTAATAGGGGACCTCAACACAATGGAGACCATTGCTTCGTAAGGAGGGAGGATTGATCCAGATGGATATCGTTGGCCACCCACCTTTTCGAACTGGCTCAAAATAGTTTTCTGACATTCTTGGCAATTTACTATTTTTAGCAGTTTTTACTTCCGGGGCCATTTTGAGGGCCTAAATGAAGGTTTTTCAGAATCGAACTCCTTGATGATGGCTTAAGCCATAATTTAACCCCCAAAATGAATCTCCTCGATGATACCTTCCCAACGGGCTATCACACTTCTAAAACATAGATCGTATGCAAAAGTTACGACCCCGGGAAGTTGATGTACTAGCGTACCCAAACGGGGCCCACATGACTTTTGGCTCTTCATCTCCTAGGGTTAGGTTTTTGGATGTCTAGGGTTTTTGGCATTCTTGCTTATTGTAAAAAGGCCTTCATAGCCTCATTGTAATTTTCTTCTTGCGAATGCGCGTTGTCGTCACGTCTCTTCTCAGAGATAAGCCGCCACCATTCCAACAAGCTTGTTTCTGCTGCATTTTACAGTTTCAACTTATTTTGTTATTGAATAGAAAACTAGTTTTACTGTATCTCTGTTATTTTGTGTTAAGCACCTGTTAATAATCTGTATTCATTTCGTTCTGCACATAAAATCTGGATCAGTGGTATCAGAGCGGTCGGCTCCTTGTCGTCTTAATGCATGTCCCCAATGAGGTCGGAGTACAAAGAGTTGGGTCTCGAGCTTGTTTCTCTTGAGGGACAGAAGCTCTTGCACACCTAAGATACCTCCTATGATAGGAGAAAAGAAAGATGATGGGACAGGAGATCCTTCAAAACTATTGATTGAGTAAGCCCTCACGCAACAGAGGAACGAGATGATGGATAGTTTCGTGCAAATCCTTCAGCGACTACCAACAGGTGACGCATCTTCTTCGAACGGAGGCACCGTGCCCTTCAAGGTACAAATAAACTTTGATATTCCTATATTTGAAGGTCAGATAGACGCAGATGTTGCAGACAAGTAGTTGAATCTACTAAAAGGGTATTTTTCTGTTCATAAATTTTCAAATAGAGAAAAGATTACTTTTGCGCTCCTCAAAGCCGTTCCCCATGTCAAAGATTGGTTGGAAACTTTCTGTGAGCAAAAGGAAACAGAGAAAACCTCATTATTTTCGTTCAAGGCCACCTGGGAATCCTTCAGGGATGTTATTAAGGAACAATAATACCCTGTCGAAAGTTATGACGACCTGTATACCAAATGGACCACACTGCGGCAAGAAAGAGACCAAGAATGCCAGATTTCACAAATATCTTCCATACCTTGCGCACCAAGTTGGGTATCAAAGATTCAGAGAGACATCTGGTGCTCAAGTATCATGGTGCTCTGCATAGATACATCTAGACCAAAATAGAATTTTTGGACATCTCATCCTTGGGCGCGGCCTACCGATATGCCATCAAAATCGAGCAGAAGCTCAAACAAAAGATGCGACAAATTGGGCCTTGGAACCCCGCACAACAAAAACCAGGAAAGCGTGGCCCCAACACACCGAACAAAGGACAGATCAAACATGGATAGTATCAAGACAACCAGTACAAGCCGTAAGCAAAGAAGGACACCTGAAAGACAAAGAAAGATACTAGGAAGTGGTGCGACTTCCATCAGAGCCCTTGGCATAACACTGCTAACTGCCGCTCAAAGCAGTCGCTGGTGGTCGAAGTGAAAGCCTCTAAATCAGATGCAGATTCTGACTCTGAAACAGAACTAGAAAGGGGAAGACAGATCATTGACGTGGAACCTAGTGCCACCGTTGCTACCACTAAGATCTAGCCTGGTGAACTAGACGAGCCAGAAGAAGGAGAGCACCTCTTCCATTCACAGATGTGGGCAAAAGGCACCCTGTTGCACTTCATCGTTGATAGCGGTAGCCAAAAGAACCTCATCTCAGTAGAGGTCATCAAGCAGTTGGCCCTGCCAACAAAGCCATACCCACAACCCTACACCATTGGATGGTTCCGCCAAGGAAGCGATCTCCATGTCAGCCAACAGTGTCGACTATCGTACGGCATCAAGCCCTACAAAGACGAGTTATTGTGTGATGTTGCTCCTCTCAAAGTTTGTGATGTTCTTTTGGGCCAACCTTATTTATGGAAATGTCATGTTGTATATGAGTCTAGGCCTTGTAGTGTTATTATTACTTTCAATAGGAAATTGTAGAGGATACCTGAGGCAGTCCCACCTAGTGCTATTTTCTTGATCTTTGCTAAGCAATGCAGGAAGGTCATCTCTCAGACAGGGAAGTTTGTCTTCTTTGTGATTCACTCTCAGAATAAGCGAAAGATCACAGTCACATCCAGGGCCTCTGCAGCTGACCTCTCCACACAGCAGAAGCAAGTAGATAAGGTCGTGGAAGAATAATCGGATATCTTCTCCTCATCTACAGGAGTACCTCTGCACTGCCAGGTCAAGCACCCCATCGATCTGAACCCCGGCACACTGCTGCCTAATGGGCCAATATATCGTCGCTCTTTGTTAGAGAATGAGGAGATCAAGCGACAGATCCAAGAACTGCTCCACAAGGGGCACATCCGCCCCGGCTCATCACCTTGCAAGAGCCCAATCGTGTTGGTACAGAAGAAAGATGGAACCTGGCGACTCTGTATTGATTACCGGGCTCTGAATAAAATCACTGTCAAAAATTGGTACCCGATTCCCTGAATTGATGACCTCCTTGATCAACTCATGGTGGCCAAATACTTCAGTAAGATTGATCTGAAGTCTAGCTACCACCGAGTCTCGATAGAACAGATAGATGTATGGAAGACCGCCTTCAAGTCAAAGGAAGGACTTTTTGAATGGTTGGTCATGCCCTTTGGTTTGACAAATGCTCCAGTCACTTTCATGAGAATGATGGATGATATCCTGTGACCATTCACCAATACTTTTGTAGTGGTGTATCCGGATAACATTCTAATTTATAGCAAGACTTGGGTCGAACACTTGCAGTATATTCAGCAAGTTCTGCACACCCTGCAGTAGCACAAACTATACGCCAACCTGGAAAAATGTTCCTTCGGCATGGACAGGGACCATTACCTGGGCTACATCATTGATCAGCATGGTGTACATGTGGATCTAGCCAAGATCCAAGTCATCCATGACTGGCCAGCCCCAACAACACTCATTGAGCTTCGGAGCTTCTTGGGACTTGCTAATTTCTACCGCAGGTTCGTGTTGAGCTTCTCCCATATTGCATGGGCCCTCAGCCAAATAAACAGTGGTGGTGGTAAGGTGAAATTTGCGTGGGGTTGGTCCCAACAACAAGCGTTCGATGATTTGAAGCAGCGCTTGTGCTCAGCCCCAGTACTTTCACTACCAGACCTGCAGCATCCCTTTGAGATCGAGATAGATGCTTCAGACTATGTTGTGGGTGTCGTTCTCACTCAGCACGGCCACTCTGTGGCCTATCATAGTGACACATTGTCAGATATTGTCCGTAAGTACCCTACTTATGACAAAGAAATGTACTCCATTGTGCAAGCATACCGCCAGTGGAGACATTACATTCTTGGGAAGGAGACAGACATCCACATTGATCATAAGCCACTGCAGTTCATGTAGACACAAGGAAAATTGCAGAATGACTGCCATCAAAAGTGATCCACATGCTTGCAACAATTCCACCTCAACATCAAGTATAAAACAGGAAGATCCAATCGAGTCGTTGATTGCCTCAACAGACCATCGGTCGCGGCACTCACCACGGTGCTCGACTCTTGCAGCCATGAGACATCTAGATGGCCCCAACTCTATAAGACAGACCCTGACTTCGCCACCACCTACCAAATGTTGGGTGCAAATGTAGTTGTCGATAATTTCCATCTTCAGGATGGGTTGTTGTGTCGTCTGGGCCATATCTATGTTCCATCAAGTGAGTGAGTGAAGCTGATCTAGGAAGCCCACTACAGTCAGGTGGCAGAACACTTCGGCATCAAAAAGACAGTGGCGATGCTACAGAAACATTTCTACTAGCCAAAACTTCGACAATAGGTCGACAAGTATATCAGGTCCTGCACTACCTGCGCTATTGCCAAATAGACCACTAAGAAAAAGGGCCTGTACACCCCTCTTCCTACTCCTGACAGGCCATGGGAATCCATCTCAATGGACTACATGTCATGCCTCCCATCCACCAAGTGGAGAAATGACTGTGTTTTTGTGGTTGTTGATCACTTTTCTAAGATGGCGATTCCGGTTGCCTGCAAGAAGAGCATCACAGCAAAGGCCACTGCCAAGCTCTTCTTTGACCGAGTCTAGGTACATTTTGGAATCCCAAAAACCATTGTCTCAAATCAGGATAGTCGATTTCTCAGCACATTCTGGTCAAGCCTCTGTTCACTGCTGGACAACAAGCTCACCAAATCCACGGCCTTCCACCCCCAGACAGATGGACAAACCGAGGTTGTAAATCGAATGATTGTGCATATCCTTCACATGTATAATTCAAAGAACCCTTGCACATGGGATGAGAGCTTTCCCTATGTCCAACATAGCTACAACCGAGCCTTGCATAGCTCAATCGGCCACAGCCCCTTTCAAGTGGGGTTTAGATTCCAACCACTGGGTCCCATAGATGTTGCACTTCCCCTTGAGGTCACCTCGACTGACTCATCTCCTGCTCCAACTGACGCTGACAAAGCCACATGGTTCATTGAGTGGATCCAGCACATCCACCAACAGGTTCAGGATATCCTACAGAGGTCCAATGACAAGTACAAATAGCACCATGATCAACATCGGGTGCCGCATAAGTTTCAGGTGGGCGACAAAGTTTGGTTGCACTTGCAGAAAGAATTCCTTACAGGACCCCATCAAAAGCTTCACCCACTCTGTTATGGACCGTACACTATCACAAAGGTCGTAGGGGATAATACTTTTGAGCTCAACATTCCTCCTTTCCTTGGCCTGCACCCAGTGTTCAACGTGGATCTCCTTCGCCGTTATTTCCCACCATTATTGGACACCTTAGAAGTAGCAAAAAAACTGACACCAATAGAGCTCAACCCCGACTGCATACAATAGGGATCCAATGATCATATTTTGGACAGAGAGATCAAGGGCACTCGACAACAAAGGATCCAGATTTATCGAGTTGTCAAAGGAGGGCAGCTCCTACACCAACGCAAGTGGCTCACCTGGGGCCAAATTCAGCAGAAATTTTCTCATCTAATGGGGGACCTCAACACAATGGAGACCATTGATTCCTAAGGAGGGAAGATTGATCCAAATGGATATTGGTGGCCACCCACCTTTTCCAACTGGCTCAAAATAGTTTTTTTACATTTTTGGCAATTTACTATTTTTAGCAGTTTTTACTTCCGGGACCATTTTGAGGGCCTAAATGAAGATTTTTCGGTATTGAGATCCTTAAAGATAATAAAAGGCATGATTGAGCCCCCAAAATGAATATCCTCGACGATACCTTTCCAACGGATTATCACACGCCTAAAACGGAGATCGTATGCAAAAGTTACGACCCGAGGAAGTTGATGTACTAGTTTACCCAAACGGGCCCCACATGACTTTTGGCGCTTCATCTCCTAGGGTTAGGTTTTTGGATGTCTAGGGTTTTTGGAATTCTTGCTTATTGTAAAAAGGCCTTCAGAGCCTCATTGTAATTTTCTTCTTGTGAATGCGCGCCACCGTCACATCTCTTCTCAGAGATAAGCCGCCACCATTCCAGTAAACTTGTTTCCGCTGCATTTTACAATTTCAGCGTATTTCGTTATTGAATAGAAAACTAGTTTTATTGTATCTAAGTTATTTTGTGTTAAGCACCTGTTAATAATCTGTATTCATTTCCTTCTTCTCATAAAATCCAGATTAGTGGTATCAGAGCGGTCTGCTCCTTGTCATCTTAATGCATGTCCCCAACGAGGTTGGAGTACAAAGAGTTGTTTCTCGAGCTTGTTTCTCTTGAGAACAGAAGCTCTCGCACGCCCAAGAGACCTCCCATGGTAGGAGAAAATAAAGATGATGGGACAGGAGATCCTTTCAAACTTTTGATTGAGGAATCCCTCATGCAACAGAGGAACAAGATGATGGATAGTTTCGCGCAAATCCTTCATCGACTACCAACAGGTGACGCATCTTCTTCGAACGAAGGTGCCGCCCCCTTCAAGGTACAAATAAAATTTGATATTCCTATATTTGAAGGTCAAATAGACACAGATGTTGCAGACAAGTGGTTGAATCTACTAGAAGGGTATTTTTCTGTTCATAAATTTTTGAATAGAGAAAAGATTACTTTTGCGCTCCTCAAAGTCGTTCCCCATGTCAAAGATTGGTGGGAAACTTTCTCTGAGCAAAAGGAAACAGAGGAAACCTCATTATTTTCAGTCATGACGTCCTGGGAATTTTTCAGGGATGCTATTAAGTAACAATACTACCCTGTCGGAAGTTATGACGACCTGTATACCAAATGGATCACACTGTGACAAAAAAGAGACCAAGCAGTGCCAGATTTCACAAATATCTTCCATACCTTGCGCACCAAGTTGGGTATCAAAGATTCAGAGCGACATATGGTGCTCAAGTATCGTAGTGCTCTGCATAGATACATCTAGACCGAAATTGAATTTCTAGACATCTCATCCTTTGGCGCGTCCTACCGATATGCCGTCAAAATCGAGCAAAAGCTCAAACAAAAGACATGGCAATTTGGGCCTGGGAACCCCACACAACAAAAGCTAGGAAAAGGCGGGCCCAACCCACCGAACAAAGGATAGAGCAAAGATTGACAGTATCAAGACAACCAGTACAGGTCGCAAGCAAAGAAGGACATCGGAAAGACAAAGAAAGATACCAGGAAGTGGTGCGATTTCCATAAGAGCCCTTGGCATAACATTGTTGATTGTTGCTCAAAGCAGTCGCTAGTGGCCGAAGTGAAAGCCTCTGAATCAGATGCAGATTTTGACTCTGAGACAAAACCAGAAAGGGGAAGATGGATCATTGACATGGAACCCAGTGCCACCGTTGCTACCACCAAGCTCCAGCCTGGTGAACCAGATGAGCCAGAAGAAGGAGAGTGCCTCTTCCATTGACAAATGTGGGTAAAAGGCACCCCACTGCACTTCATCTTTGATAGCGGTAACCAAAAGAACCTCATCTTAGAAGAGGTAGTCAAGCGGCTGGCTGGCCCTACCAACAATGCCGCACCCACAACCCTACACCATTGGATGGCTCCGCCAAGGAAGCGATCTCCGCGTCAGCCAACAGTGTCGACTGTCGTACGCCATCAAGCCCTTCAAAGATGAGTTATTGTGTGATATTGCTCCTCTCGAAGTTTGTGATGTTCTTTTGGGCCAACCTTTTTTATGAAAATGTCATGCTGTATATGAGTCTAGGCCTCATGGTGTTATTATTACTTTGAACAAAAAATTGTACAGAATACCCGAGGCAGTCCCACCTAGTGCTATTTCCTTGATCTCTGTTAAGCAATGCAAGAAGGTCATCTCTCAGACAGGGAAGTTTGTCTTCTCCATGATTCGCTCTCATAATAAGCAAATGATTGCAACCACATCCAAGGTCTCTGCGACCGACCTCTCCACACAGCAGAAGCAAGTAGATAAGGTCGTGGAAGAATACTCGGATATCTTCTCCTCACCTACAGGGATACCTCTACACTACCAGGTCAAGAACCCCATCGATCTAACCCTCGGCGCACCGCTGCCCAATGGGCTAGTCTATCATCGCTCTTTGTTAGAGAATGAGGAGATCAAGCGACAGATCCAAGAACTACTCCACAAGGGGCACATCCTCCCCGACTCATCACCTTGCAGGAGCCCAATCGTGCTGGTAAAGAAGAAAGATGGAACCTGGCGACTCTGTATTGATTACTGGGCTCTGAATAAAATCATTGTCAGAAACCAGTACCCGATTCCCTGAATCAATGACCTCCTTGATCAACTCACGAGGGCCAAATACTTTAGTAAGATTGATCTGAAGTCTGGCTACCACCAGGTCCCTATAGAATAGACAGATGTATGGAAGACCGCCTTCAAGTCAAAGGAAGGAATTTTTGAATGGTTGGTCATGCCCTTTGGTTTGACAAATGCTCCAGCCACTTTCATGAGGATGATGGATGATATCCTTCGACCATTCACCAATACTTTTTTAGTGGTGTATCTGGATGACATTCTAATTTACAGCAAGACTTGGGCTGAACACTTGCAGCATATTCAGTAGGTTTTGCACACCTTGCAGTAGCACAAGCTATACGCCAACCTGGAAAAATGCTCCTTCAGCATGGACAGGGTCCATTACCTAGGTTACATCATTGATCAGCATGGCGTACATGTGGATCCAGCCAAGATCCAAGTCATCCGTGACTGGCCAGCCCCAACAACACTCACTGAGATTTGGAGCTTCTTGGGACTTGCTAATTTCTACCGCAGGTTCGTGTTGGGTTTCTCCCATATTGCATGGGCCCTCAGCTAAATAAACATGGGTGGTGGTAAGGTTAAATTTGCGTGGGGCCGGTCCCAACAATAATCGTTCGATGAATTGAAGCAGCGCTTATGCTCAGCCCCAGTACTTTCATTACCAGACCTGCAACATCCTTTTGAGATCGAGACAGATGCTTTAGACTATGTTGTGGGTGTCGTTCTCACTTAGCACGGCCACCCCGTGGCCTATCATAGTGAGACATTGTCAGATATTGTCCATAAGTACCCTACTTACAACAAAGAAATGTACTCCATTGTGCAAGCATGCCTCCAGTGGAGACATTACATTCTTGGGAAGGAGACAATCAACCACACTGATCATAATCCAATGCAGTTCATGTAGACACAGGGAAAACTGTAGAATGACCGCCATCAAAAGTGGTCCACATACTTGCAGCAATTCCACCTCAACATCAAGTATAAAAAAGGAAGCACCAATCGAGTCGTTGATTGCCTCAGCAGACCACCAGTCGCAGCACTCACCACGGTGCTATACTCTTGCGGCCATGAGACATCTGGATGGCCCCAACTCTATAAGACAGACCCTGACTTCGCCACCACCTACCAAATGTTGGGTGCAAATGCATTTGTCGATAATTTCCATCTTCAAGATGGGTTGTTGTGTAGTCACGGCCATATCTGTGTTCCATCAAGTGAGCGAGTGAAGCTTATATGGGAAGCCCACTAAAGTCGGGTGGCAGGACACTTCGACATCGAAAAGATAGTGGCGATGCTATAGAAACATTTCTACTGGCCGAAACTTCGACAGGAGGTCGGCAAGTATATCAGGTCTTGCACTTCCTGCGCTATTGCCAAACCGACCACTAAGAGAAAGGGCCTGTACACCCCTCTTCCTACTCCTGACAGGCCATGGGAATCCATCTCAATGGACTACATGTCGTGCCTCCCATCCACCAAGTGAGGAAATGACTGTGTTTTTGTGGTTGTTGATCGCTTTTCTAAGATGGCGATTATGGTTGCCTGCAAGAAGAGCATCACAGCAGAGGCCACTGCCAAGCTCTTCTTTGAACGAGTCTGGGTACATTTTGGAATCCCACAAACCATTGTCTCAGATTTGGATAGTCGATTTCTCAGCACATTCGGGTCGAGCCTCTTGTCACTACTAGACACTAAGCTCACCAAATCCACGGCCTTCCACCCCCAGACAAATGGCCAAACCGAGGTTGTAAATCGAATGATTGTGCATATCCTTCGCATGTATAATTCAAAGAACCCTCGCACATGGTATGAGAGCCTTCCCTATGTCCAGCATAGCTACAACTGAGCCTTGCATAGCTCAACTGGCCAGAGCCCCTTTCAAGTGGGGTTGGGATTCCAACCATTGGGTCCCATAGATGTTGCACTTCCCCTTGCAATCACCTCAACTGACTCATCTCATGCTACAATTAAAGCTGACAAAGCCACCCGATTCATTGAGCGGATCCAGCACATCCGCCAACAAGTTCTCGATATCCTACAAAAGTACAATGACAAGTACAAACAACGCCATGATCAACATCGGGTGCCGCATAAGTTTTAGATGGGGAAAAAATTTGGTTGCACTTGCAGAAAGAACGCCTTACAGGACCCTATCTGAAGCTTCATCCACTTTGTTATGGACCGTACACTATCACCAAGGCTATGGGGGATAATTCTTTTGAGCTCAACATTCCTCCTTTCCTTGGCCTGCACCCAGTGTTCAACATGGATCTCCTTCGCCCTTATTTCCCACCATTATTGGACACCTCAGAAGTAGCAGAACAGCTGACACCAACAGAGCTCAACCCTAACTGCATACAACAAGCATCCAATGATCGTATTGTGTACAGACAGATCAAGGGCACTCAACAACAAAGGATCTAGATTTATCGAGTCGTCAAAGCAGGGCAACTCCTGCACCAAGGCAAGTCGCTCACCCGAGGCCAAATTCAACAGAAATTTCCTCAACACAATGGAGACCATTGCTTCCTAGGGAGGGAGGATTGATCCAGATGGATATCGGTGGCCATCCACCTTTTCCAACTGGCTCAAAACAAATTTCTGACATTTTTGGCAATTTACTATTTTTAGCAGTTTTTACTTCCGGGGCCATTTTGAGGGCCTAAATGAAGGTTTTTAGGTATCGATCTCCTCAATAATAACCGAAGGCATGATTGAGCCCCCAAAATGAATCTCCTCGACAATACCTTTCCAACAGGCTATCACGCCTAAAACAGAGATCGTATGCAAAAGTTACGACCACGGGAAGTTTATGTACTAGCTTACCCAAACGGGGCCCACATGACTTTTGGTCCTTCATCTCCTAAGGTTAGGTTTTTGGATGTCTAGGGGTTTTGGCATTCTTGCTTACTGTAAAAAGACCTTCAAAACCTCATTGTAATTTTCTTCTTGCGAATGCGCACTGCCGTCACATCTCTTCTTAGAGGTAAGCCGCCACCATTTCAGCAAGCTTGTTTCCGCTGCATTTTACAGTTTCATCTTATTTCGTTATTGAATAGAAAACTAGTTTTACTGTATCTCTGTTATTTTGTGTTAAGCACCAGTTAATAATCTGTATTCATTTCATTCTTCTCATAAAATCTGGATCAACTACTTATGGGAATTCATCACTTCCCACTACGATTGTCACTACAGAAGAATTTCCACCTCCTAACCCACCATCCCCAGTTCGAGCCATCATGGTCTTGACCGCCTCTACGTCGCACAGTGGCCTGATCCCATATCTGATGGCGGCCACACCCCTTTTCACACCAAGTGCGACAGGCCATCCGTTCTCATACGGAATGCCTAGTACAGGTACAAGTCCTCTACTTTCCTTCTCCACTCTACAGACTTCAGGTCTGGGGGCAGGGAGCTCTAACGTTCCTCTGCAAGGCCACATGTGGGGCACTTCCACTCCCTTTAACGTTTTCCCTTACGGAGGAGGTCATATACCTCCTTCGTCCCCTTCGCTCAGTGGTGCGCACCAGCCATCCACCGGGCCACCTGCACACCATAGTTTATTTGGAGCAGGGAGTCAAGGACCACCTTCTCATAATATGCCAGTCGGTTCGACATCATTTTCCTTGTTCGGTGCATTTAGTAATAATGTCTTCTCATCAATTGCTTTCCCGACTGGGGGAATCCCAGTTTCGGACAATTTATTCTTATGTAGGGTACTATTCCTGCACAGGGGACACACCCAGGAACTTCTTCCGCATCAGGGCCTTGGAATTCTTGGCAGGGATCCGTTCCCTCATCAGGAATGTCGGTCTAGGGTAATTCTTCTCATAATCAATGGAACCCCAGACAACACACCATGCCTATCCCTCCAGGACCGACATGGGGCAACCCTTCCCAAAGTCCTCCAAATGTCATGCATGCCCACCCACCTATGTCTTATTTTGGGAATCAACCGATGATGTCTCCTCACACGCAAAATCCGTATGCTGGTCATAGCCATGGCTTTTACCAGAATCCAGGCCAACAGCCTAACTTTTCCTGGCAACCTGGTGCCAGTCGAACCCCAGGCCCCTTTTTCCTCAGTTATCACCAACAGCCCAAACTACCTTTCTTGACAACCTTGCATTTTCTAGACTTGACACGGTTGTTGAATGACCCTATCTGTCACGATCAACATTGGCCTCCTATGCCAACGAAGTTGCCTTCAGACATACCAAAGTTTGAGGCTAAGCCTAACGAAGATCCAAGCAATCATGTGACTACCTTCCACCTTTGATGCTCATCTAACTCATTGAAAGATGACTCTGTACAGTTGTGATTGTTTCAACGCACTCTCATTGGGAGTGCCGCAAAATGGTACATTGAGCTCGATTGCTCAATATACTCTTCCTTTGGCGAATTGGCTATGGCTTTTTTAAACCATTTCGAATTACCGGTGAGATATGACACTGGTACAGAATTGTTGGCCAATTTCTCACAGACAAAAGCGGACCATATCTCCAATCACATTCAAGAATGGCGACGTAGGAAGAGTTTCATTAAGGTATCAGTCTCACCAACATTCCTGCTTGAGTGGTTCCTTAAGTCTTTGGTTCCTCAGTTATCCAAAGACATCGGGAGTATTTTCCGAGGAAGACGCCATCACGAGAGCTCAACAACTTGAGCTAATCTATTCTCAGTATAGTTTACTATACAAGATCTTGCCAGATGCACCACGCTCAATACTAGATAAAACCAAACAGAGAGTTGGACCACATGCCAATGGTAGTGTTTGTTCCGCACAAACAAAACTCGTTGAACAACTAACGAATCAGTTGCAACAGTTGTCTATACAACACACAAAGGCCAGCCAAACTACTGCTTTGGCTACTCCCCCTACCAAAACGTTGGATGTACACACTGTGCAATCGACTAACCCAAAGGCCACCCAGCAGCCTGAAGGAAAGAAAAAACAACGAAAGAAGGGTAAGGGGGATAAGAAACCCACCGATAATGCTAGTGAGGGCAATACTGAAAAACGGAAGGCAAGGTATCCATGCAACCTGTGCGCAGAAGACCACCAGACCCACCTATGTCCTCGGCTTGCAGAGGCCCAAAAGTTTGTGACACAGCAACAACCTACCGTGTTAACCAATCCATTTCAACATGGGCAAAATCTAACTCAAGCCTCTACAAGCACAGAAGGGGGCAGTCAAGGAACCCCTCCATCTTCGAATAACCCCACATCCACGAATGTATATATGGTGAAGGGTGATGCTTTTCTATCGATTAGAGCACATGACTACAGTCAACCAAGCACTTCTAAGATGGGCAAAGAAGCCAAACTCCCATCTCTTCCTCTACAGATTGAGAAGACGTTGGGCGAAACAATGACACGCATCCCCAAAGGTGCGTTCAAGAGAGATTCTCACAACCCTAACGCAAGGGCCGCCCAGAACTATTATGTGGTGGAAGATTTATCACAAACCCCTTGTGCGATGTCTGCTTTGGAGGTCCTCCAAAGCTGCCCTTCCCAGAGGAAAGCTTTGTTAACCGCTTCAATATCTATCGAGACTTGTAATCCGGGTACAATCATGATAGATACAACCGACTTAAAACCTCATCTGCCTTACCACATAGCGTTTCAAATAGTAGTGGCTTATCCCACGAAAACTTTCACAAGGAATATCTTTCGCACGGTGGTTGATGAGGATGCCTCGACATGCGTTATGTCGTTGGCATGTTGGAAGACCATTGGCCAGCCCGTTTTGTCTCCATCACCTACTCTCCTCACTACTTTCGACGGTCGTTTGTTCTGACCACATGGTATCATTCCCTCTTTCCCCGTGAAGTTAGGAGGGAAGACCGTGTGTGTCGAGGTAGAAGTAGTCGACACCCCCCTTGACTATAAATTTTTGTTAGGAAGGAGTTGGACTTATGACATGCAAGCCATGGTTGCTACAGTTTTTCGGGTCTTTTTGTTTCCACACGAGGGCCAGATTGTGACCATCGATTAATGATCTTTCTCCAGACCTGACCCTTCACTGGGCCATTCACGGTCCCAATGATTGATAATCCTCAACCAGGAGTGGTTAACGTAGGGGTGGGTTTGTGCCCATATTTGATGGGTACCTTCGACTACACTCCCCCTCAAAGCGATATCAAGTTTATATCCAATCACCATAAGGTTGAGATTTTTCAAGTTTCATCATTCCACACGACTTACTTCAACGATCTGTGGATACTTCCTTCCCCATCAGCCATGATGGATGGGACAGGGCACCCAGGCATGTCCATACCCTTGTCCACAGCTGAAGTAGCGTACTCTTTAGTCTAGCAAACTTCAGCCAATACAGATTCAACTCTTACACAAGAGTTTGATCCACTTCTAGAGCCTATTTGGGCTCAGGGCTCTTTCGCTCACACTGACTCGTTAGACTTAGTCTTGCCCTCTGATGAGGTAATAATCGAAGCAATGACCCATCTAGACAAACCCTGGGACGATCTTCATCACAGATCATACTTCCTCCCATAGTTAAGCCGAATCGAGGTAGGAGAATTCACCGTGACTATGGCAGGAGATAGGTCTTTCCCTATTAATCCTTTAGCTACACACGAGGTTTATGCTGAGGGTAATATGGAAACTATCGTTGAAACCTTACCTATCAATATCTCCCGAAATCTTAGCGTCGTGGAGAATGTTTTCGTTGGAGCTGACTGCTCCCCCAAAGAGATTCAACTCTATAGAGATCTTTTTAAAGAATTCCACAATGTTTTTTCTTGGTCTTATGAGGAAATGCCAGGCATCGATCCAAAAATAGTCGAACATGAAATCACAACTTACCCTGATTCCAAGCCTGTTCGGAAGAATCTTCATCTAGTTAATCCGAGGAAATTAGCAGCCATTAAAGTTGAGGTTGAGAAATTGTTGAAGGTTGGTTTTATCTATCCTATTCATTTGACCCAATGGGTGTCAAATCCTGTGCTGGTTAATAAAAAACAAGGCATGATTCATATATGTACCGACTTTTGTGATTTGAATAAGGCATTGTTGTTGGGAAAAATACCCTACGGACTAACAAACTAGGGTCAGACTTGCATGTAGATTTTGACCGTAAAGAAATGACCTTTTAACCTACCACCCAAAACTTAAACCCCTCTTTCACGATACATGCATGGAAAGGAACTACTAACCCTTTTACTGATGTTTGGTGTAGATCCTCCATTGCACTTTGCCCGCGTACTTGCGCTGCTCCTTCCAAAGATAATCCTGCAATCAAGACAAAACACTACGCATGAATGCTACTTTTCTACTTGAGGGTTAGAAATTAAGCACAAATTAAACAAATCATAGATAACTCATGCATTGGGACGGGAAAAGTATTCTTTTGTTATTTTCAAAATGAATCAACTTACAATAGTCTAGTCGGTTCGAAAAAGGGGTAAACTAGCACCGATTAGATGTCAATTCAAAACCATTTTAACGAGTGTGACAAGGACAAGATCACTCGGCTATTTTTTCACTTTTAAGGAGTCTGAAAAAAGCTTAACTATGGACTCTGTCAGGAATGTTCTTCTGGACCAATTTAACGAGTGTGAAAGAATAAGTTCACTCATAAATCTTTTCAATTTTAGGGAGTCTAAAAAGAGCTTAACTATAGACTCCGTGGGAGCTTCTTTTTCATAAATTTAGTCCCTCAGGCCCGAAAAAGGAATAAAATTATACCTGAGGATACTCGTCTAAAGAATGGGAATTCGATAGAGTATTTCTTTGTTCGTACAGTTGACCATCCGGACCGAAAAAGGGGTAAACTACCGTCGGACAGACGTGACTTCAATTTTCAGTTTAACAAGCGTGAAAGGTCACAAGATCGCTCAACAATCTTTTCATTTTTAAAGGGTTTGAAAAGGGCTTAAAAGGAGACCCGTTATGTTTTGAGAGTCCGGAGGGTAAGATAAAGAGTGAAAAAGACCCATGCAAATGAGGCTCAAACTTGTATTCAGGAAAGACTATACGGACTCCCGAGCCTACAGTGTTGTTAGAAACGACATGGACACCATAATGCAACCAGGACCTACCTAGGGCATCCATGTTTGGGTAAGCTCTACCACCAAGTTGCGACACTTCTAAAACAGATATGACGGTTCTGTGTCACAACTGGATGGGATCGATCCTATAGCATAAAAAAAAGGCAACGAGATGCAAAAGTTGGGGTGATATCCTAACCTACATGCTCAAGTTGATTTTTGAAAAAAAAAAAATTATGGACAATCAATA
>JZKD02S0981147.1:429256-456887 GCA_000966675.3 Picea glauca | reverse complement strand
GGAAGACAACTGAGGACCTCGAACGGATTCGAGACCCACGAAGCCCCGTGGCAAATGCAAACGACGGAATCCCTTAACAAATCCTCGATATGTGTTCTCCACTACGCTTGGTCCATCTTTGGAGGGGTTATCATCGCTACCTTTCCTCACGCGACCTCGTGTTTATCCCCTGTGTTAGAGGGGGGTCTCGGATAACTTCCACGAAACTAAACTTCTACACTCCCTATCATAGACTCCAATGTTTGGTTTTGAGTGGCCTTGGAGAGTTTCCTCTCCAACCTAATCCAAGGCCCTAGTCCTGAGCTAGTGTATGAACCCTACAAACAAAAAGTCTAATAGATTTTAAATTAGCGTTGCTTTTATGGGCTTTTTTACGTCACAGGGAATGAAGGTGAAACTGATGATGTGTAAAGACTCAAAGCAAAAACAAATGAAAAAAGCTGGAAACAAAAGACTTTTACTAAATGCAAAAATCAACAACTTTTCACAAAGAAAGATTTCTTTTTCTTTTCAATTTGTCTAAGATTTCATGCAGCAAACATAAAGGAATTTCGCTCAATCTGCGAGCTACTTATGCTCTACATGCACTGCAAAAACTTATGAACAAAAGACTTCTTCCTAGCTATTGATGCAGAAACACAATCTTCAAACAAACAAGAAAATGAAAAGATTTTTTTTTTCTCTTTTTTTTTTTTATTTACATGCAAATCAAGCAACAAAGGGAAAATACCGACAAGCCTAAAACCAAGAAAAAAAAACGAAATTCTGGCTTAAAGCGCAGCTCGCAAAGAATCAGAGCAAAAACACACAATGGCAATTAAGAAAGCAAAGATTCTTACGCTTGTCTAAAAACCATAAAACATTTTTTTTTTTCTTTTTATCTTTTCAATCAACTATCAACTAAGAAAAAATAGGCTGAGGGTAAGAGGCCCTAACCTACTGACTGTGCAACCCTAGACTCAAACACCTGAGAGGAACACTTCTCACCACAAGAGGGGATGACTGCCCCACCTTGACTGAAAAGTAGCCTGTCAAGCACGCCTCTGTCACTGAAACAGCACGCGTACGAACGCGTGCTGAGCTACTACAGAGCGCGTGTACCCGCGGGCTGCACTTGCACAAGCCGCGTGTATGTATAAAATCTAAGACAAAAATAAACACAGGCAGCCCAGACCAGGAAGAGGCCTCTGGTATTGATAACCAGGGTCTCTTGAAGGCTTGGATGCTTCTTCTTAACAGAAAAGAAAAATAATTGCAAGGAACAACAAAATGCAATAAAGCAAACTGAGACAAGACTGTGAACCAGCAAGATTCAGACAAGATCCAGAAAGCCCCTTGAGAATGTATAATTCTGACAGGGAAGAGGAGGACTGCCTCTCAAGCTCTCTGACTCCTACACGCTACTGAAACCTCTACAGCTAGAGTTCACACATTTGCTGTAAGAGATTAGGGCGCGGGTACACGCGTGCAGACCCTCTGCAGGCCGCATGTACCTCTGTGTGTCTCGATAATTACCGTCAAGCAACAGTCAAGGAAAAACTGGTATAAAGAACCAGGTTCCCTACTAGCTCTGACCTAACAGAAAACAGACAAACAAAGAAACAGAAAATCTAATCCTTTGAACTACCCAAAAACCTTGACTGAATCCGGAAACCCTAAAGAGTATCTTCCCCAGTACGGTCGCCAATTCTGTTGTTGGGAAAAATACCCTACGGACTAGCAAACTAGGGTCAGACTTGCATGCAGATTTTGACCGTAAAGAAATGACCTTTTAACCTACCACCCAAAACTTAAACCCCTCTTTCACGATACATGCATGGAAAGGAACTACTAACCTTTTTACTAATGTTTGGTGTAGATCCTCCATTGCACTTTGCCCGCGTACTTGCGCTGCTCCTTCCAAAGATAATCCTGCAATCAAGACAAAACACTATGCATGCATGCTACTTTTCTACTTGAGGGTTAGAAATTAAGCACAAATTAAACAAATCATAGATAACTCATGCATTGGGACGGGAAAAGTATTCTTTTATCATTTTCAAAATGAATCAACTTACAATCAAAGTCGAGACCGGCCACCGCTCCTTGATCCTGATCCTGGGCTCCTCCTCGTCTTATGTCCTCCAACTGCTTTGCGTTAATTCTCCTTAGGCTTGAGGAAAGGCTAAAGGGTTGGGACAAGTGGATTCGACAAATGGGTAGAGTTTCTTCGCTATAATTTTTCCTCCTTCAAATAGTACCCCTACCCCTTCTTTTATAGGCTAGAAGGAGCTAGGGTTTTGGACGAACTCTCGGTCATGCATGGCCGGGAGTTTCAGTTAACTGACCCATAGCTTTTTGTCCCGTCGGCAACTTTCCTATTTTTGTATTTTGTTAGGTAAACGCGGGCTGTAGTAGACCTACCAGCGTTCACCTGCATGTAGTAGTGGGTTAGGGTGCGTGTACCTTGACCCAAGAGGATTTTCAAAGAGGTTTTTCAGCAGATGTTTAGGCAATGAAGGGATATGAGTTGGCCTGATGCCAGGTAAGCATGTGTGGTGCAATTTAGGGTTATAACAGGCATGTCCCAAAGATAATTTTCCCACACCATTCATCGACCAGATCATTGATGAATGTGCTGGTTGTGAGGCTTTTTCTTTCATGGATGGTTTCTCAGGAAATAATCAAATACAAATCAAACCCGAAGACCAACACAAAACGACATTCATTTGTCCTTGGGGTACGTTCGCATATCGTAAGATGCCTTTTGGTCTTAAAAATGCTAGAGTGACTTTTCAGCGGGCCATGTCTTTTGCTTTCCATGACCTCAAGCATATAGTCGAGGCCTATTTAGATGATTTAGCATCTCGATCTTGCAAGAGAATGTATCATCCCACCCACCTCCAACTTATCTTTGAACATTGTCGCTACTTTCGGATTCGCTTGATCCAAACAAGTGTAGCTTTTGCATAATGTCAAGACGTTTGTTAGGTTTCATTGTATCAACAACAGGGATCATGGTCGATCCTCTCAAGGTGGATGCAATAATTCAGTTACCTCCCCCACGCACAATTCTTCAACTTCAGAGTCTACAAGGCAAGGCGAATTTTCTAAGGCGCTTCATCGCCAACTATGCCAAAATCACCAAGGGATTTATGCGCTTACTGAAGAAAGACGTTCCTTTTTACTAGGACGATGCCACTCAACGCTCTTTCGATGCATTAAAACATGCCCTCACAACTGCCCCTCTGCTCCGACCACCTAACTATAACATAGATTTCTTATTATATCTAGTTGAAGCAGAGTCAACCATTGGCATGGTTTTAGTTTAGGATGATGACTTGTTCTCAGAATATGTGATCTATTACCTGAGTCGTGGCTTAGTAGGACTGGAACTCAATTATTCTCGTATCGAAAAACTTGCGTTGGCAGCAGTCCATGCTGTTCAACAGTTACGTCACTATGTTTTGTTCCGCAAGACTACCGTCATTGCCGTCGTAAATCCATTCCAGTACATGTTGACACGACGGGTAATAGGTGGAAAGATCAACAGATGGATAGTCATCCTCTAGGAGTTTGACTTAGAATTCGTTTCAGGGAAATCCAAAAAGCCACTGGTCTTTGTCGAACTTATTTCAGAATTTCCAGTCAAGTCAAGTGACGTTGTGCCCGAAGAATCACCTATCCGGGAAGATATGTATTTGATCACATCTTCGGATCCCTGGTATGGAGATATACTTATCTATCTCCAGACTTTGAAGTGCTCCACCTCTGCTTCTCATGACGAGCGTCGACGCATACGCCATCAGGCTAAAAATGATCTCATACTCAATGATACGTTGTATCAGAGAGGTGTAGATTGCATCCTGCGCCGATGTCTCACTCATGAGGAGGCAGTTATCATGCTTAACAATTGCCACACCAGAGCATGTGGTAGTCATTTGTCTGGGTTGGCAACGGCCCAAAAGATTCTACGAGCAAGTTACTTATGGCCAACACTAATCAAAGATTGTATCAAATCGGTCAAAAAGTGCCACCCGTGCCAAATCTTCTCACGGAAGATGAGGGCACACCCCACTCCCATGTTTCATGTCATCACAGTTGGTCCCTTCACCAAGTGGGGGATTGATTACACTACATGCAACCCTCCTTCAGCAAGGGGGCACCGTTATATCATCGTAGTTGTCGGCTACTTCACAAAGTGGATTGAAGCTATGCTAACGTTTAAGGATGATGGAGAGACTGCAACTCTCTTTCTTTTCAACCAGATAATAGCAAGGTTTGGCGTCCCGAGGGAGATTGTCACTGACCATGGCAGTCACTTTCAGAACCAAATGATGACCAAGAGAATTCATCACCCTACTACCCCCAAGCAAATGGTCAGGTGGAAGCGATAAACAAATCTCTTAAGACCATCCTACAGCGAACGATCAACTCAGCCAAGTCAAATTGGCATTTGATGTTATACTCGGCATTATGGGCCTACCAAACGTTTATTAAGACTGCAACCAGTTTTTCACCTTTTCAACTCATATACGGGCTCGAAGTAGTCTTACCTGTCGAATGTCATATCCAGTCTCTAAAGTTGGCAGTACAATTATTGCCAGACACTTCTCCACTTGAAGAACGGTTAATATACCTTGAGCAGCTCAATGAGCAGCGTCGTGATGTGGCCCTGGCCAATGAGGCTCACAAAAATAAGGTCAAGTGTAAGTATGATAGGTCCGTTTGTCCTCGGATTTTCTTTGAAGGTGACCTTGTCCTGGTCTATGAGCAAGATAAGGACCCCCTGGGGGCAGGAAAATTCAAACCCATGTGGTTCGAACCGTTCATCATAAAAGAGGTTTTAAAAAAGGGCGCTTATCGTCTGGTTGACTTTGAAGGGAGTGCTTTGGCGGAGCCTAGAAATGGGCTCTACCTCAAGAAGTATTACTCATAGGCAGTTCACCATGGGCAACTTTTTGTAACATATGTATAGTCTTTGTACTATTACTTTCTAGTTTTTTTTAGTGTTATGAACATGTCGTTGATATCTTCTTTCGTCACTGTGGCAAATGTCAAGTGAATCTGAGGTGTTCATTGGGTACACAGACAGTGCTAGCTGGCACACTCGGAGGCTTGCTTCCGCAGCTTGGGTAATATTCACACCTCAAGGCCAGTTGTTATCTTCCGAAGGTATATGCTTAGGTGACACCACAAATAATGTTGTTGAGTATAATGTAGTTATTGAGTTGCTTCGTGACGCCTTGTCATTTGGTATCTCTCATCTTCGAGTTTATCTCGACACTCAGCTGGTTGTGTCTCAGTTAAATAGAGTATACAGGGTGCATGATCCAACTTTACACCGACAATTCCTTAGGGTACGTCTCTTAGAACGAAACTTTCATTATATTACATATTTTCATGTTCCTAGGAGATTAAACCAAGTTACAGATACTCTAGCTAATCACATTTTAGATTGGCATCTTGCACACACATAAAAGGACATTCACGTAAACATGTAAATACATTTTTTACACACATGATCCATAAGACATAAAAAGACATAAAAATCCATATATAATCATAAAGTAACCAGAGTACACAGATGGACGCAAGCGCCTCAAAAATATATACAAGTCACGGGGCTTATGCCATCAAAAAATATGTACAAGTAGTGCTCGTGGCACGTAAAGTGTCTAAATAGAAGTCAGGGCTTGTGGGCCCTGTTATACTGGTCCATGACATTCGCTAAACACCGAAACAATCGGACCCATGTCCGAGGTGCCCCCACTACATGAGGTTGCATGGATGGTGGCAGGTCCTCAATCTCTGCCATCGAGACTATGCGAGTGAGCATAGTAAAGTTTCGCTTGACTCATGTCAACACCCTCTCATTCTCCCTGGCTAGAAGATCTCCTGCTACTGTTGGTCCCCTGGCGGCGGCAGGGGCGGCCCCTGGCCGAGGACGACGCCTATTCCTCGCATAATCAGCAGGTCGCACTGGTCCCACATCTGCATGCAATAAACATAACTCCGTCAAATACTCTGGCATATAAAAAAAATGATATATAACAAAATGACATAAAAATTACATATGATCCATAAAAAATAAAAACAGCTACAAAGATGGAGACTTACCCATCTCTCCTCGCTCCTCACCAGGAGGTACGGGTATCTCAGGATCCCTCAAAAAGTCAATCCCTGCATATGGGTAATCCTCGATAATAGGAATATGTCGTGATAGCCAAGCAAAGAAGTCATCATTGAAGGACTCATTAGTCCTTCCACCACCCTGTCATGGCAGCAATACTGCCCATCTACACACTGCAGGAAGCGAGGCCTGATGTCCTCGTACCACTACTCGAGGACTAAAACTCGGGACTCTCTCAAAGAAGAGCGAGCACAAAAAAGTCCCGAACCCGAAGTTCCTCTGTGTCCGCAGTCGGCAATCTATCAACTACCTCTTCATGCACTCTAGCAATGTCGTACTCTAGTCAAAAATTTGTGCGTTCAAGCACTGGACAACATAGTTCATCTGTGCACAGGAATCCTAATGCAAGGCTGCAGAATCGGTAATCCGCCTAATGAGCAATACAATCACTTGCAATGATAGGTCAATGATCTTGTTGATGGGCACCTGGGAGCTCGATCGATCTGTCCCAGCCTCACAGTAAAGGGCTATCAATTCCGCTATGTTATGCGGCCCCGACGGAAACATTCTGAAGTTGACTGGTTCCCCTCTCCTTGAGAGGCCAGTCAAAAAGTAGATATCCTTGGTGGTGGGCACCAGTGATTGCCCCTCTAACATAAAAACCTCTACATCAGGATGCCAATAGTCAACCAAGGCATTCAGTAGCCTCGGTTGTGCCCGCATAAAAGGACATAGGAAAAACTTTAACAAACCACATTGCATTAACGTGGCCATAGCATTCGGGTCTTCCCCGACCAACTCACTAACTTCTTCATGCTCCCTTTCCCTCTAGTGAACATACATCCTGCCAAAACAACAAGGTTCAGGAGGGTGAGCCATTGCTTTTTAATTTTTTATCCACTAAGGGAGGTCCACGCGTGTTGTCTAGGTGACAGTCGCGTGTACACGCGTGCAGATTTTACTCTGCTCGAGTGTACACGCGGACTGTTCAGAGACAGTCCGCATGGACCTAGGACCGACCTTTTAAAGGTCGACGCCCACCCAAAAAATGAAACGCAAAGCAAAAATAAAGAATTGAATTACAAGATAGGGGAGTTTGTACTTACTTGGTCCAGACAGAAGTTCGTTTCATCCACTGTAGCTCCCAGAATCACCACTTTTATCAAAGGGGGTTTTTTGGCTCCAAAATCAATTTCCAAATCAACAATGGTGATAATGAGCTGCCAGCTTCTATTTATAGACTTTTTGTCCTCTTTTTGTCACTTTTTTGGCCTCCCTTATCAGTTTCTTTAAACCAAAAACCATTTAGGGTGATTCTGGAGTTGCGTGGGAGGGGTATGGTCAAGTATCAGGACAGTTTTTTGGAGTTTTGGGATATTTTTTGTACGATTCATGGAAAAAATCTCAGATGATCAACTTGAGCATGTAGGTTAGGTTTCTACCCTAACTTTTGTATCTCATTGTCTTTATCTCTCTGCCATAGGATCGATCCCATCAAGTTGCGACACGGAACCATCATTACTGCTTTAGAAGTGTCTCCAATCACTATAGGTTGGGGAGTCCTTTGCATTTTCCCTGATTAACAAGTTTGAGCCTCATTTGCATGATTCTTTTTCACTCTTGACCTCACCCTCGAGACTACCAAAAAACATAACGAGTCTTCTTTTAAACCCTTTTCAGACCCTTTAAACGTGAAAAGATTGTTGAGCGATCTTGTGGCCTTTCACGCTCGTTAAAATGAAATTTGAAGTCACGTCTGTATGGCGGTAGTTTAACCCTTTTTTGGTTTGGACGGTCAATTGTACGAACAAAGGTATACTCTAAGGAACTTTTGTTCTCTAGAAGAGTATTCTCAAGTATGATTTTAACCATTTTTTGGGCTTGAGGGACTAAACTTACGAAAAAGGAACCCCCATGGAGTCCATAGTTAAGCTCTTTTTAGACTCCCTAAAATTGAAAAGATCGTCGAGTGACCTTATTCTTTCACACTCGTTAAAATGGTCCAGAAGAACATTCCTGACGAAGTCCATAGTTAAGCTTTTTTTAGACTCCTTAAAAGTGAAAAAATGGCCGAGTGATCTTGTCTGTACCACACTCATTAAAATGGTTTTGAATAGACATATGGTCGGTGCTAGTCTACCCCTTTTTTGAGCTGACTAGAATACCTTCGAAAAATGTACCCCAATGGAGTCTCCTTTTACGCTTTTTCAGACTCTCTAAATATGAAAAACCACCAAGCTTAACTTATCTGGGCTCGTTAAACTTACATCGAAGGACGTTACCATTGTGTGTTTTATTAAATCGCATTTGCATACCTGCATCTTTTTCCTAATGTCGGATCCATGTTGCTCTCAACCGAACCATTTGAAGCATGCCTTATACGCAAGCCCTGTAGCACTTTGCCTCTGCGTCTTGACACCTTTGGCCCCTAGAGGATTTTTCCTGAGTGTTCTTTTCTTGGATATGTCCCTTTGCCCTGAGCATCCCTATGTTCCGTGCGCTTGGAACTAATACATTTGTGACACTCGATCCTCCTTTGTAACGTAACTTTCTTTTATTCTTTTTCCAAAATTATTGAAAAAAAAGACAAAAAAAAAAATCAAATATACCCCCAAAACAAGAAGGGAAAAGTATTTTCTTTATTGGCAGCATAATGAGTCGCCCTTGGATAAATCACATCTATCTGTTTGTTCATCAAACCACTGGGATTTAATATGACCTTAGGAAGCTGTTCTCGCTACATAGAGTTGTGTCCTCCTCTGTTTGGTCGGCCCCTCTGCAGTTTGTCTCTTGCCCTCATACCCGACCATCCTGAACGTCCAATCAAGTCCTTGTTCGAAATCAATGAAGCTTTCAGTTTGATCATCAAGATTATCTAGTCCATGACCGATGAGTTGTCGAATACCTCTAGGTAGTGTAGTCGTACACTCATATTACACTCCTACCTGAGTTTTGAAGATTTTGAAGTTGTTGCTCGAGCTCTGAAGACCTCATCTCCAACCATCAAGCTATATCAGCTTCTAGAAGATGGATACTCTATATGTATATCTTTGTGATTTCGAGATGTAGCTCCATTGTGTATTGTTCGTTGCTACTCTTTATATAGTTATATGACATGGATCTACAGTGTATTTGATTGGTAGCCATGATTCTATTTTATCCCGAGCATGGGTATGCCCGCCTCGGTGAGACAATTTTTGTTTTGCAGACAACGCCTCTGGTTCCTGATCCTCGGGCTTAATTGTTCGACACAGCAGTGAAGATTGTTAATGTATTTTGACCATCATATGCTCTTCTGACCTCACACATTAGGGGGCATTTGTTATAACCCTAAATTGCACCAGACATGCTTACCTAGCATCAGGCCATCTCAGATTCCTTCTTTGCCAAAACATTGTTGAACAACTCTTTAAAAAACCTCTTTTATAAAGGCCCACGCACCCTACTCCATTACTGCACATGTGTACACGCTATCTGACCTAAAACAGCCTACGTGTACCTAAAAAAGCATGAAAAAAGGAAAGTTGCTGACATAACACATAGCTTTGGGTGAGTTAACTGAACCTTCCAACCATGCATGGCGGAGGGTTTGCCCAAATACCTAGCTCCTTCTAGCTTATAAAAGAAGGGGTAGGGTACCATTTGGAAGAAGGAGAATATAGTAAAGAAACTCTACTCAATTTTATATTCCTATTGTCCCAACCCTTTAGCCATCCATGTGCAAGGAGTAATACAGAGCAAAGAAGTTGGAGGACATTTGAAGAGGAGCCCAGGATCAGGTTCGCGGAGCAATGGCTAGTCTCGACATTGTAAGTTGATTCATTCAAAGTAATAAAGAAATACTTTTCTCGTCCCACTTTATGAGTTCTTCATAGTTTGTTAAATGCATGTTTGAATCTCTAACCTATTAGTCTGTAGGTAAAATGCATGTGTAGTTTGTTACTTGTTTTGTACGCAGGTCAGCCTTGGGAGGAGAATTGCTAACAAGTGATCAAGTGTGAAGAAGGATCGACATCGAACACACAGAACAAGGTATGTTGATCTAACCATGTATTTGCTGAAAAGAAATAGGGATTAAGTCTGGGGACGAAGGTAGAAAGTAGATTTCTTTTGGTCATATCTGTATGCAAAATATAACCCTAATTGCTAGTCCGTAGGGGGATTTCCCACCACAACAGTGGGATGGATCTTGTGGGGTCTAAAAGAATGCCCATCAAATGCAATCAACGTGGTCATGAAATTGAAAGGCCGCGTGGTAAGGTAAGTGAGGCTTAATGTTTGTGACATCAAACTTGATAACCTTTGAGCCACACAGATCCAGAGCTCCTAAGGTAGATAGAAAAGTGTTCCTCTGTGAAGGACACGTCTAGAGCACCTCCAAAGACGACATCGCGCAGGGGGTTTGGCCCAAATCCTCAACAATCAAGTAGTTTTGGGCCACTCTGGCATTAGGTTTGTGGGCATAGCACTTTATTACTCCTTTCGGAATACGAGGCAGAGGTTCTGACTTATTGATCTACAAGGGTGTTTCCAGGGAAGGAGGAGGTTATGGACCTAAAACAGTCTGTGAAGAACCGTAATCGTGAGATCGAGTGGATACATCAATGTGAGACTTAACCATATTGACGCATAGATGGCCACCTTCATGTGTCGAGGGGTTTTGACTCCTACTCGACGCATTTCCAGTGTTAGAGGTCCCCGTGCCCATATTTTGGTTATGTGGAAATGAGTTAGTGAGCACAGTGGGTGGCTACGCTAAGAGCTTCGAGGCTTCCTCTATTTTGGGGCACAAGTGGGTAAGGTGATAATCTTTACAAAGTTTAGAGGTAAACTTCACTTTCCGCTTTTCTTTCTTGCCCTCACTAGCACTATTATTTGATTTATCATTATTATTGTCGTCCTTGGCTTTATTATTATTATTTTTCCCACCCTTTCGATTATTACCTCATCCTTTCCTCTTGTTCCCTCCTAGTTGCCAGTTACCATTTGGGTTTGATGATGATTGTAAATAATGCACATCCACCCACTGGGTGGTAGAGAACGAAGACAAAGATTGTCATGCTACAAGCTAGCTAAGGGACAAATATTTCAACTAGTTCGTCACCATGTCTATAGTCTCATCATTTGTAGAGCTTATGATGCCATCAGTATGAGGCTCAGGCTTTTGTATAGGATCTTAGTTTGACTGTGGTGTGTCAAGAGAATTTCATAAAGCATCCCAGATTCAGCATATATAAGGTCCAACTATTGGGATTTGAAGATGGCTTCTTCCTTGGATGTCACTCTGAATGTAGAAACATCCTTCGAAATGTAAGGCAACAAAGAATCGAGGAACCATTCCAACAAAAACTCTAGAGAAATGTAGGATTTAATCAACCTCTTCCATCTACACCACTCTTGGATATGATCGGAGATATGTGTGGCTTTATCTTGACGAAGAGTCAACAAAAGCTATAGGTCAACATCTTAATGAACTGATACTTGGAAGTGATTGAGGAAAAACTATACCATCTGATTGAAAGTTTTGTAGGTTCCCCCAGGTAGCTCAATGTACCACTTCATGGCAACCCCCACGAGGGTGTGTTGAGATAGCTTCAAATGAATAGAATCATCATTAAGGGAGTTAGATGAGCACCAAAGGTGAAAAGTAGTCACATGATGACCCGAGTCTTCACCAGTCTTGCCTTCAAACTTTGGAATGTCCAAAGGAAGCTTGGTGGGGATGAGGGGCAATGATGGATTGTGATGCATAGGGTCATTCATCAATTTTGACAAGTCTGGCAGATTTAGCATGGCCAGAAAAGGGAGTCGGGGTTGCGGCATCTGAGCCCATGCTCCCGAGAAAGATTTGGTTTGAGAGATTGTAGACTATCCAGGGTTCTGGTATATACCATGGCCTTGTCGAGTAGGATAGTATCCTCCTACCAATTGATTCATGAAAGGTTGTAAGGGCACCATACCCGTCGAAGCGACACATAAGGATTATATATGTTTCCCCTAGACGAAGGAACTTCGTCCTGGGGGTTGCCCATACTGTAAAACTGACTCCCTCCAAATGAAACACTAGAGAACAAAAGGGGATTTTCCATAATAAAAGTGTTTGTTGGAATCAACATGGAAGAAGAGGGAATGGCGAACGAAATATAGGAAGTAAACTGGGCACCCATTTGAGCACTCCAACCTAGAGGACTAAAGCTAGGATTAGACCTGAAGGAAGGAGGATTCCATCCTACAACAGTAGGAGTCGCTTCGGGATATGACCTCCACCAAACGAGAAAGGAACATAAGGAGGCATCATACCCCCACACCCAAAACTAGGATTCGTATTAGTCCTCAAAACAGAGGATGAGAAGTGCGACATCATGTCAAGCATACCAAAAGAAAAATTATTAGAGGTCAAAGGTATTGACTGAGAATCATAATTCAACATATTGTATGGGAATGCAAAAGGATTTGTCCCCATAGGCCTAGTAAAAGCTCATGGGTTGGACAACGCTAGATGAGGGAGCCTCCGACATCCACACCACTGAGGATAAGGGATTCGGGGACCCCACTGATCACAATGGATATGAGAGTCGAAGGGCTTCCCGAGAGGTTCATATTTGACTCAGTACTCATGGTAGGATGATCACGAACCTGGGAGGTGGAGATATATGCACCACACTTATTAACTCTATGCCTTTTAGAAGGAAGCTTCAGTAAAGGATCAAGACGCGGTGGTAAATTCAAAAGATGAAGATACCGACGAGGGGGATGGTCTTGCTCCACGATGACTAAGAACTCGAGATACAATACAAAATCCTAAGGCCAACTAATAATCAGAGAGCACACTCCTAAATAAAGAAAAAGGCCAATGCACACCAACAATATATAATGGCTAAAAGGGACCTCCCGAACCAGAGTAAGTATGCCTCACCCAAGAGGGGCCTAAGACTCCGCAACAATAGAGTGGAGGTGTCAGAATCAGTTATAAGGACCCTTGTAGGCTTCACAACACAGTCGGTCAGATCCCTCTGGAGAGAAAATCCTCCATAAAGTTTGTGTGTTGTCCAACCGTTATATGACTCAGGGTACCTGCAGAATAACCCCTGCAAGTAACCTATGTGGCTACCTATGTCAAGCAACTAAAGTCACCATGATATAACCAATGCTCGGGTGAGCAATCACAATTCCGGTCCACCGTATGGGCATGGTAACAAAGCTCGAAATCTTGAAAGCACTGCCTCTCATGGAGGTAAAGGTACTAGCAAGACCTCTAGATACGAATAGAACCCCAGAAATATCTCTGACACTAGGAAGGTATTAGAGGGCTATCTCTGCACCAAATTCACGCGACCTCGTGCTTAACTCCCCTGTGAGCGGAGCCTCCTGAGGACACCAATTAGATAATGGGTTTCATTACTCCCTAGTCAAACACATACGTTCAGTTTTATAGCCTTGGAGAAGTTTACTCACAAAATCCTATTCCAAGGTCCTAAGTCCTATACTTGTTTGTGTACCTTGAAAAATAAAATTGTTTCTAATCAATTTTAGTTATTCAACGTTAATTTTAATGGCTTCTGCTTACTCAAAAGGTATGATCATGAAACTGATGGTATTACGACTCAACATATATAAAAAAGAAGCAAATGTAAAAACATGGCTAAGTACTAGTCTTGAATTTCAAAGAGATGGTATGCTTCTAAATGCTATTTCCACAATGTAATCTCTACAAGTTCAATGAAGTGCAATCTTTTTGAATATGTCAAAATCAATGCAAAGTAACCAAAAGTGAAAATGCCATAAGTAAAATGCAAGAAAACAAATATTTTTGTATTTTCGATATAATAAAAACAAAATGCAAGGACTGAACAACAACCTCACAGGCAGACCCTACTGCAAGAAAGAGACAAGCCAAGCAAAATACCAAGAAGAAAATACCCAGACTAGTATGGAATGACAACAAATGAGAAAGATGACAAGAAAGGAGTTTGCCCAAAAAAATCAACAATAAAACGACTTCCTATCACTCTTTAGGCACTTAACAGTCAGAATGGGGACCCAAGATGTATCAACAACCAGTAAAACTCACCCAACAAACACCAAACTCAGCCAAAAAGACTTAAGATATGATGCACACGATTTTTCATGGAACAAACACGTATATACGTGCCCTAAAGACAGACAACTCGCGTATGTATGCGGCTGTCAAGGGAAAACTCGCGTATGCCAGAAAAAGACATTGTCATGGCAAGGGTTAAGCCAAGAAACTTAGGTGCAAGGAAAAATATAGGCCTTCAAGCAATATGTGACACGAAAAATCATGCAAACAGAGAGAAAATCAAGGAGAGAAAACACCCAATACCCTAAAAAGGAGACTATCCCTAGCGGAGTCGCCAATTCTATTATGAGGAAAATCTCTCTATGGATAGGGGTAAACCAAAACAGACAAAATGACACCAATAATTCAAATCTAATCTCAAGTATGCTATAAATGAAACACTAACAAGACAATGATAGAATCCTACCTCGTTTGGACGTTCGAAGAAGACCATTGTTGAGCACACGACCCAAAGCTTTGTACCTGCAACGTATCCTCAACAACCAAGATACACAAGCATGTGGTGATGATATATAATGTTAGTATATAAACAAGCATAATCCATTAACATACATAACAAATATGCCCGTGGAAAGCAATACAATTATTTGCAAGATATCAATTGGACGAAAAAAGAGTATTTCTATGAATGTAATCAACAAAAGTACATAGGTGACAAACTTCCTTAATGACACATATCGGAACCGAGAAACTAAGTCCCTCTAGTTGGGCCTCCACCAATCCAATCCTACGCAAAGGCAAGCTCACAAGTAGGAGTTAATCAAGTTCTCCATCACAAGGTAGGAAGAGCTTGGGGGTTGAACACAAGAAGTTCAGACTTTCAAGGACAAAGAGATGCATACTCAATATCAAGTGAAATTTCTCCAGAGTATATTTTCTCTCAATCTTGAATTCCTCTCAAGGCTTGGATATGGCTCAATTTATAGCCTCCAAATGGAATTGAAGGGTCGAGTCAGAGCGTTTCCAATGTATGGAATGTCAAGTATCATGGATCACGTGACATGGCATGGAAACCCGACATATTTTTTAATTTTTAAGCACCAAACCCAATGTACATGGGATTTAGTGGCGAAACTTGCGTATACACGAGTTGTCTAACTGGTAGGTCGCATATATGTACAAAAATATGTATTTGTAGCTCTAGAGTGATCAAAAAAGGAAATTTAAGTATGAAGAGGTAAATGGAAGGCCATTTAAGCAAGATGCATGGAGTGAGACAAAATTTGTTATAATTGGTACATGCAAGGGATTCTTCTCAAACTGAACACTACACTTAATGATGAGCCTATCCGTAGAGGGATCAAGTAACCTATAACCCTTCACACCATCTGAATATCCCGCGAAAATTCATGCGGTACTTTGTGGATCCAATGCTTTCCTCTTTTTAGAGGGTACGTGGGATCATGCGTGTGATCCAAATATTCAAAAGTGGGTGATTTCTGGTTTATGGACGCTCTATGCCTCATAGGGAGTCTTGCCCTTAACAAATCTGTGAGGAGATCTGTTTTAAATGTGGTTGACAGAGTTAAGTGTCTCGGCCCAAAACTTGAGCCGTAGAGATCTTGCGTGCAACATGCAAGTGGCCATCTCCTTGAGGGATTTGTTCTTCCTCTCAGCTACTTCGTTCTATTGCGGAGTGTAAGGTACTCTGCGCTACAACTATATACATAATTTTGAAGAAAGATGTTGGACACATCAGTTCACATATTCCCCCCCATTATATGTGCGAAGGATTTTTATCTTTCTCCTAAACCGAGTCTCTGCATGTGCTTTGAAGTCTTTGAGATGCTCAAAAACCTCGAACTTTTACCTGAGAAAATAGACCTAAGTGTATTGTGAGAAAGCATCAATAAATGTAAGCACATACCTTACTTTGTCAATGCATGAATGAGGAAAGGGCCCCATCAGATCATTGTGGATATGGTCCAAAGGAGAGGAGACCCTCCAAGCCTTCCCTTTCTCAAACTTTTCCCGGGGATGTTTTCCAAAAATGCATCCTTGACAAACTACTTTGGAAAAATGTGTGTTGGGAAAGTTAGTGACCATTTCCTATTTGCATAGTTGCTGCATGTATTTGAGGTTTAGATGGCCAAACCTTTCGTGTCATAATCTACTATTATCACCAGCATGTGTTAGTAGTAAAGAAGAATCAGATTTAGCAATGAACTTACTGAAAGTATACAAACCAGATTAATGGTTTACCTCACTAACATCAATCAGAGAGTTATCACACATATCATATATGGTTACAGAATCAAGTGTGAATTCAACCCTTTTTCCTATACCAGGATGTGTTATCTGATAAATGAATAGTAGATTCACAAAAAGTTTTGGAACATGTAAGACATTCTCAAAAATTCCATGTGGGAGTTCTACTCTCCCTTGGCCAATGACCTCATCTAGGGTATCATCTCCCATGAGGATGGGAGAACCCGTGCATGTAGGAATAGAAGATAAAACATTCTTTGTTGTTTCCATATGGTGGGATGCACTTGAATCTAAGATCCATGCATCACAAGAAGAGTTCATGGTAATTAGTGCATGAGAGTTACCTCATTTGGCTTGATCTTCTGGCTTCTTCTTAGCCACTTCGGGAATTTGATCCCCAAGGTTGTTCTTCTGAAGAATCTGCACCATCAGATCAATCTATTTTCTCATGCATGCAAACTCGGGATGATAACCATGGTTGCAATAACCATATTTAGTCTTCCCTTTCTTTCCTTTTCCACTTTTGGAGCCCGAAGAATCATTGAAGGGTTTGGAGTACCCTTCCTTCTTTGGCTTTGCATGCACCTTTCCCTTGCCTTTTTGCTTGGTCTTCAAATTGCATGCATTGTTGTTCTCATGCACATTGGATCCCTTGATTATCCCCATCTTGATGAGCTTGTGTTGCTCATGTGTGAGGGATTCAATAAACTGATCTAATGTTAGCATTTTCTAGGTTGATCCTTAAGTGAATCTATTTGTATGGAAGACGAGATGAAAATAGCATAATCCAGACCAAGTTTTTCCATAATAGAAAGGATCAACTAGGTTTCTTGAGTTGATTTGTCAACACCACATCCCTTTATATGAAGGAGGAGTGACTTGAACTTCATAAGTCCTGGATGTTATCAAAATTCCTTGGATCTAAGGAATTTAGCTCGACCTCGGGCATATGGCCTCTCGTTTCATCCTGTTTTCCAAAGAGATCCTCCAACTTTGTCCAAATATCATCTGCTCCGGTACAAGCTTAAATGTGAAACAAAAGCTCGGGGAACATAGACACATAGAGGAGGCCATAGGCCTCATCCATGCAGTTGAGATACTTGTTCTTGTCGATAACATAAGTTGGCTCAATCCTTGTCACCACATTAACCTAGTACACACCTTTGCATTTTAGCTTTTTTAGCTTCTTCTCAAAGTAGTTATGAGGCGTGAGAAGTATCTTTTCTGACTACATCTTCCTCCTGTACCTGCAAATAAAAATGCTCGTGTGTTTTTTCCTAGCAATCAAAGCTCTGATACCATGTGAAGTTTTGACAGTGAACCTAGCTAGTAGAAAATGAACACACAAAGCTTGTGAGAGAGAGAAGAGAAGAGATTAGAATGAAAGAATTGTATTAATTGTTGAGTAAAATGGTAAAATATATTGATATACTCTACATGGCTAAGTAAAGTCATTGTAGTAGTGATCTAGGTAGATCTAGACAATCACTGAGAGAAACCAAAGTAATTTGCGACCTAGACCTAGTTAATTGATCCATGCAATCATCAATTAACTGAGTCACAGGCGTGGAAGTGATAAAAACACATACAATCACAAGATATGTGCTCTCTTGGCCACATGCATGAGATATGTGCACTCTTGGTGAGGAAACTAAGGTGAACATGCAATTGATGGTGATAAAATCAAGGTTGCTATGCATGAGTGACTTCCACTAGTCTAACTGAGGTGTAATTGACTTTGAACTGAAGAGGGAAGGCACCCTATTTTGTAGGAGGCACCCTAATTTGTAGGGGAATACTCTCATCTATGGAAGCACCCTCAACATTGGATTATCAACCTTAGGAAAAAATTACCTAGGTGAGTGTAATATCGCCAACAAACTCCACTAGATCCCAAGCCTTATTCTTGTCCAACACTGTCATTTCTTCCACCATGGCCTTTTTCCAGAGTTTTTCATCCTCAGAATCCTCTACCTCCCTAATAGTTTTGGGATCATCGTTAGTAATAAACAAAGAAAATTTTGAACGGAAATCAGGTGGCGTATACCTTTCCAATTTCCTTCTTTTCCAAACCAATCTCCTTAATATTGGAGTATGAGGCCTTTCTTCTTCTTATTCTTGTTATTCTATAGAGTTTGATTCATTATCCTCCAATTCAAACCCTATATTCTATGGTTCTTCTTCCCTTCGTAGGACTTCTTGTTTGACAACATCTTTGATTTATCTAATACCACATCTTAGCTATACACTACCTCCTTAGTTTCTGGGTTCTAAACTTGTAACCATTCAAGCCATATTTATACCCGATAAAGATACACTTTTTAGCCTTTTTGTGCAACTTATTCATGTTTTCCTTTGGAACGTGAACATAGGCATCGCAACCAAATACCTTGAGATGTGTAAGAGAGGGTTTCTTACTAGTTCATACCTTGTTTGGAGTCTTGTCATTCAACGTTGATGAGGGTGATCAATTGACTAGGTAACATGTAATACCCACTTCCTCTGCCCATAATTCCTATCCTAACTCAACACCACTAAGCATGCTTCTTGATTTTTCCATCAATGTCCCGTTCATCATTTCTGCAACTCCATTTTGTTGAAGTGTGTATGGAGTAGCCTTCTGCCTTGCTATACCACACTTCTTACATAATTCTTTGAATTTATTTACGCAGAATTCTCCACCATTATCCATCCCCAACACCTTAATTCTCTTCTCTGTCTGATTCTCCACAAGAGCCTTAAACTCTTCAAATTTGTCAAAGATTTCATATTTTTTCTTGAGGAAATAAATCCATGTATTCCTCAATAATTCATCTATAAATGAGACATAGTATATAGATTTTCCTAGTGATGGAACCAAAACAGGTACAAACACATCATTGTGCACCAATTGTAAAACTCCCTCTGCTCTTGTAGCTCCATATGAGAATATTAAACAATTATACTACCCATATAAACAATGTTCACATAAATCAAAATCTAGAGAGAAATCGACCATACCTTTACCATGTAGTGCTCAAAGGCCCTTCTCTTTGATGTGCCCCAGTCATTGATGTCACAACACAGTCTTTTCTCTAGAGATTGTAGGAGTTTTTTCTTCTTCAATTCCAATCTCATGATTAATGAAATTGTTGCACCTGTCACTAATAGTGCTTCCTAGCAGCTTATACATAGTTCCAATCCAAACTCCCTTCAACAACACCATTGCCCCTCGAACCATCCTGTAAGTTTCTTTCTCAAACACTACTTTTACCCTTGCATTGTCCAATTTACTTACATAAATCAATTTTTTGTCCAATCCTGGGATGTGCAAAACACCAGGGAGTGTTCTAATCCTTCCATCCATGAACTTCAACTTGACTTTTCCTCGTCCTATGATTTTGGCTATTGATTCATCACCTAGGAAAACTTCACCTCCATCATACCTTTCATACTCACAAAACCATTCCCTCTGAGGAGTCATATGAAAGGATGCACCTGAGTTGACCATCCATGCCTCATGATTTGCATGTATGCTTGAAGAAGCCAAGTACACATATCCTCCTTCATCTGTGGAGGCTTTTGCTTTTGTAGAAGGAGTATCATCATATCCCTTCCCTCTCTCAATGATTTTGGATCTACATTGTTTCTTGTAGTGTCCTTCTTTTCTACATCTCCAACATACCTTTACAATTTTTGGGGGAGATTTAGACCTTCCCCTAGATTTAGATCTTCCACTTGAGGACTTAGATCTATTTCTTTCCTAGGAGTGTCCTCTTGCAAATAAGGCATCTATGCTTTTTCTTTCCATGTTCTTTCGCCTCATCTCCTCTGACAACATGGATGAGACCACATCATCGAAGCTTGAAGTAGTTGCATTACTACCTATGGTTACAACCAGAGTATCCCATGAGTCTGGTAAAGAGCACAATAAACTGATACACTTATCTTTATGAGAAATGTTAATATTAACAGATAATAGTTGACTTACCATAGTATTGAAGGTGTTCAAATGCTCTGCCACCGAGTCTCCATCTTTCATCCTCGCATTGTGCAGCTTCTTCCATAAGAACAATTTGTTTACCAGTGATTTAGACTGATACAAAGCCCCTAACTTATCCCACGATGCCTTGGTTGTAGCTTCCCCTGACACATTCAGTAATACTAAATTTGAGAGACACAATCAGATTGTGCTCTTCTCCTTCCAATACAACTTTACCCAATCTTCTATTGACATTCTTGTAGGTGTAGTGCCTGGATCCAAAAGGATCCATTGATCTTTTTCCACCAATAGATCTTCCATCTTGAGCTTCCACAACTCGAAAATTTTCCCATTAAATTTCTTGATCTCTTTTTTTGAACTACTCGTCATTTCTTTTCACCAAAAGAATCGATACCGCAGAGCTCCCACTGTAACAGGGTTTATCACAGAACCCGAGTCAAACTCCTTACCATAAAAGCACCCCCCTAAAACTAATATCTGCTTTGATACCAAATGTAGATTTTAACCTTGTACAATTAATTATTGCAAATAGATTCTTAAGAAAAACAGAAAATATACAATGGCACACATACACACATTACACAAAGATTTTACCTTGGAAACCCAAACCGGGAAAACCAACAAGATATCCAAAACTCATAATCCATTGACTTGGATTAGTCAACAACCCTAATTCCTTAACTGAAATTAGAAAACCATCAACAAAAACCATGTGCCAAAAAACTGCCCCCAAAAAAAATTGAGGGCTCCCGCTACCCTACAACCCCCCTGTGACCCCCCCCGCCATGCACATGACACAACGTAGACGATAGGTTTGGTCATACAAAGAATATAACACATACCCAACACTTTTCACATTTGGAATTTGTTTGCTGAAAATCTGTGCAAAGAGCTATCTCGGGAGCCACATGGTTTTTATGGTTTTACCTTTACACTTTTGAGTGGAATCTTGAATACGTGTCCTTGTTCAATCTTGTTTGATTCATAATGAAATAATCTTGTAAATTTATTTGCTAGAGACTATTTCATTTTTCTATTTATGTTCCTCTAGTAAATATGGGCTATTTCATTTGCTTATGTTACATGTGAGGGGCAAGTGTTTTGAGTAAATTCAGTTTGTGACAATTTTTTTTCTTAACATTTTGTGAATTATTGAATTTGTCAAGCCCTTTCTCAAGCAACAATGTTCTTAAAGAATATCTCACTATCAAGAGAACCTTGTTTTATTTTCTTAAAGTTAAGGATCACGTGGGGGGTACTACTTATCACTCTCTCACTCCATTTCATAAGCATAAGAAATATTTTTTTATTCGATAAAGAGGAGTAGCACTTCTATAAAAATGAAGGAGGGTGTTCCTTGATTCCCCTCAGTATTAATCTTTTTCTCTGCACAGAAAAAGTGATCAATAGGCCCTAATAGATATCATTTTCTTCTCACCTAACATTCGTATCAACTTTGTGTTATGATACTCTGGTTAAAGATTTATCACTCTTAATCTGTTGTGCCACTCATTTTGATTAAGCTAATGTAACTCACATATGTTATGACCCTTTGATGGAATACTATGCTTTTGAATTATTGAATCCTCCATGCTTCAATTACAAATTTTGAATAGATAATAACATTAACAAAGTGTGCATTCAAATTATGATGAACCTTGTCAGATTTTGAATGGCTCATAAAAAGGGAAAAGATGCAAAGGGTTAGCTTCTTCTATTGAGCCAAAGCCATAGCAAGATGCAACTGTTATCTTCATAGATTGTGCTTGCACCACAAGTTTGGAAAATACAAATCCATATGGACAACTTTTCAAAATGTATAAGTATTTGACTCCCAAACCTATAGTGCCAAATAAATCCTTGGGGGAAGATGCACTTGATGAAAATATATTAAATCGTATGGTTCGAGGATCCTACCTTCACAACACAACAACAAGATTCGAGATATTTCCTTGTTCCAATATAATTCAATGGTTAATGCATAGAGAAAATGTCATAGACTAATTACTCTTCTCCACCATGCGCAGATGCATTGGTTTGTTTGTTCCCATCACATCTTTTCTATATACAAATTCCCCAACCTTGAGTTGTATTTGACTACAACATGGGTAGAGAATTTCATTAGCAAACATGATGCAATTGACAAAGTATAAGGATGGTGGTATCCAAATAAATATTTTCAAAAAATCCCCTTAAGATCTTATGCTACTACACACTTAGAACTTGTAGTGGTGGATACATTGGTTCTAATATAACAACTTTGCTAGGAAGAGGATGATTTAAAAGAGTCTTGGTTGCCTTTGTTTTCTGAAATTCTACACGAGGGAACAATTTTCAATTGTGTTGATATTCTCTCAAGTAATTGAATATTGCAATTCAAGCTCAAGCCATAAGCTTGAATTCTTTGTGGCTTCTTGTTTAATGTACACTATTTGCATCATGAATATTTTCCCTCGAATAAGATGGAATTTGAATCCTTTCCATGCTCCCATACATGTGTATTGTCACAATATTTCAGAAACAAAGTATAAACGTATGTACCCATTCCTCTACAACCAAATTTTATACCCAATCTATGAAATCATTTTTGGGGAAGTTGTTAGAACTTGTGATTAAACCCAAATTTTAGTGTAGGTTGATGGACCACCTTAGAAGATGACTAGCCAACTTTGAGGTTTTGACTGGTCGAATATGATTAATTGAGTGGTCAACTAATTTGGCCCAAAACATGTCAAGAAACACAGATCCTCTAATTGCTTTGGTTCCAACTTGGGTGATCAACCTAACCAAACCAACCATGGTTTAATGATATTGGTTATGCACAAAAGTGAAAAATAAATGGTACATGGATCAATCTATATGATTAACAATTATGTGAACATTGTTCTTGTGTTGTGTAATGTCTTAACAATGTTTCTAAACACAATTGATTCTTGTTCGGACTTGTTAAGCTCCTAGATCTCGGGCCATTACATTTCCACTATTATATTATTGTTGGCTCATTATTTGTAATTGTACTCTTTGTCTACTATGCATATACCAAATATATCTAGTTACTAGGGATTATTAAGAGTTATTTGCAAACATAAGGTGTAAAGGAAGCAACCCCTTGAAGTGACATTGTTATTCATTCACTTTTAATCATTATCAAGGTGTGGAATTACTAAATTGGTTATTTCTTATACTTATTTGTCTATCTGGGCCATGAAATTTTGTATCATGATGAACAATGCTTGGTTTGGTTCATTCAAACAACTGATCTTACCATTTTCATGCTAGCTATCTTGTGGATCATTTGAATTATTGGGAATTTTTTCGGTTGACAAAGGAAAGAGAAGTACACTGGTTGAAAGTTTCAAATTATAGTTCACCATTCTTTTGGAGTTACAGGTTATACAAGTTAGAGTTTTTGTTCAGTCCTCAAACTAAGCTTAAACAAGTGGTTTCAGTAAAATAATCATATCTAAATATTGCAAGAGCCAAATCTAGTGTCACTTGTAGGATTCAATAGAAGATAAAACTAATTGTTCAAGCCCAAATTTCAGATAGTTAGGGAAATATTCTACATACACATGAAAGTAAAAGTGAAAAAAATGTAAATAAAGATACAAGGAAATAAATTATAAAACTTCCTTCATTTTGTGGAGCGAACAAAGAGAAACATATCATAATATCTCAAGGATAAATGTTAAAGAACCATAGTTTTTTTTCATGTTTGTAAACAACAACTATTTTTTTTTTTTTTGAAATATCAATAATATATAGTTAATGATTTTTTTTTTGTATATATATATATATATAATGTCCACGTAGTATAAACATCAAAGGATCATAAGAAACTATCCATCATACATTAAAAAAAAAACATCAAACCTCAAGACTTGTAGAACTCCCACTAGATCTCTGTAGAAAAAAACTAAAAAGTCCCCTTATACACATGTCATAAAAAAGTATTATAAATTGAAGTAGAACCAATATATCTTTTTAGAAAAAAGATGCATGATGAAATTCATTGCAAAGACCATTATGTTCCTCGAAAATGATTCAAACTCCTTTGGGTAAAAATAGCCCCTCCTTTCATAAACTATGTCCCACTTGGTTCCTTTCTTTGAATATATGGTTACATGAAATAGACATGAAACTTGCTTGAATACCCCAAATCTCATCAAAAAGTGGTTGCAGAGTGAAATTCCTTAAAACATATTCCTTTTTTCGCCATTTGATCACAAGCTAAGAGTCACTAGAGATCTATAAATGAGTTTGACCATACTATACTACCAACGTTAGTACTAGTTTCAAGGCCATTAGTTCCAAGAAGTTATTGGTGCCCAAACCTATACATGCCTTGAAACACAAAGTATGAGAACAAGAAAGAAAGAGAATGCCCCTACCCCTCCCATTGGAGGATCACCTTGAGATGCACCTTTGAAATAGGCCCAAGCTCCCCCTCTATCAATAACTTATTCAATAATCTACCTCGATAATTTTGCAGGTTTTATTTGACTAAAAGAGCCTAGGATTTTTAATCCTTGAACAACACTTTGTAATGGAGAGATGTCCTTATCTTCAAATATCTTGGCATTTATTGCTAACGAAATGCTCCATGCCACAACTAAAGGTAATGCTCCAAAATCCTTTGAAAATTCATTGTCACACCACCTCCTAAGACCCTCTTCTATTGTCTCTCTTGTCCAAACATCTCTCGAACCTATAAGGCCCTCAATCTCTTTCCAAACTTGTTTAGCAAAAGCATAAGGCATGATAAGATGAAAGTTTGTTTCTTCACTGGCCTTGCATAAACTACACCAACCAAGACCATGTATATTTCTCATTTGAAGGATATCCTAGGTAAAAGCCTTATTATTAAGTAGCAACCACATGAAAATACAAGACTTAGAAGAACATTTGAACCTCCAAACCTTCTTCCACCACCATTTATGTGGCTCCAAATTTCCCAAAGAGGCAAGAACCTTGTATCCCTCTTTTGGTGTACAATCTCTCGAAGGATTTAGTGACCAAACAAGAGTGTCCTCCTCATCCTTCAAATGAACAAAACTAGATTCTAGCTTCTTAGTATAGTGATCTCAAATCTCATAGTCGTACTCTCTAAGACCCAGATCCCTATCAAAAAACCACTCTTGATGTTGTTATATATATATATATATATATATATATATATCTCCTTTCTTTTGATTTTTATTGGAAAATTAGGTGATGCATGATTATTATTCTTTAAGATGTTAAGTTAATATGATTTTTTTACGAAGTAAACTATGAAATTTAGAAGAGAATATACAATGCACTAATCGTGTTTTGGTCCACAATCTTCATTGAGTCAAAATGAGGATTTGATATTCGATAGTTAATCCTAGGAATGAATCCAAACAATTAATCACCGTGACTAGTCAAGCCCACATTCAAACTTGATTGGAAAAGCTTGTCTATAGATATGCTATAATTCCCCATTATGGCAACTGGAATCTTATTCTTCGAGGAGAATATTACGATATCACTATCTTCTTAAGCATACAAATTAACACGCTTGGTTTGCCCAAAATTAACACCATAATCAACTAATGAATCGTTGCCCAACAACTTGAATCAATAACCTATGTTAGACAAACACTTATGACAATCTTACTAATTAAACTACATATAATAACTATATAAGTATGCTTATAATAATGCATCTCCTTCTCAAAGATTTGAAACAATACTAATATACCTTTTATCCCTTTCTTTTCATGGATTTCTAGTCAATCAAACCATGCAACATTAATCAAACCATGCAACATTGATGGAGGTTTTAACGAAATTTCTTTTCATGGATTTCTAGTCAATCAAACCATGCAACATTGATGGAGGTTTTAACGAAATTCACACTTAAGTATCCTTGAATTGGCCAAGCACATCCATAATGAGAAGTATCATACTCTTAGGAATTGACACATGAAGACTTTGATTGCTTTGCATAACCACAACCAAGAAAAGCTCATATCACTAGGAAGAAAAAACCGAGTCGGACCTTTAGTCAAACACTCACATACCTTAGATGAAAGACCTACTTGGGTCCATAAGTCAAACACCTACGATGGAGCAATTAGTCCTCTTGTTGAAATTACACCGGGAACTTTTAAAGAATTTTTTTTCCAATTTCATCATTTGCAAGAACCAAATAGTATATATTTTAAACTCGTTAATATTTGGAAAAATAATCCAAATGGTCAGTGTTATTATAGTGTAAGATTTTTTCTTCAAATGATGCCACAACCCCATTTCAAGTTAAAATGAATTGATGTTGCAGCACAGTCGAGAAGAAAAGGAATGGACGAGGGCGAGGAGTACGAGATGCGCGTTGGTCCAGTCTGCTTCTTACAGCCTCATCCCCACTATGTGCCGCCTCCTTATTACCACACCATTCCTCACAGGGTAAGTGAGTCTCCACCTTATCACGTATATGCTCTTTACAGTGTATATCCACATATCTTCAACTGTGTAATAATGTATATGTCTACCACTGTGTTTAAAAAGCTTCTTTGCACAATCTCCCACAAAACATTGTGCTTCTTTGCTTTCTTTCTTACCCTCTCTGTGAAATAGTCGGTATATACCAATGGGAGAGAAACCAATCAGACAGTGAGCATGGAAAACCCAACAGCTGTAAATAGGTAAGTAAACCTGTTCGATTTATTGACCTGTGAACAACCAAATGGTTTGGACAAAAATGAAGATTTTTGTCTTTGGAACAACCATGTCAAATGAGTCCCAATTCAGAAATTCTTATGAATAATTTTCAGCCATGTTCACCTATAAATTATTCAGATTAAGGAAATGCATCAAATTGTCACTAGTGTTCCTTCAAAACTCTAGGGGCATGCTACTAAATTTTATGGGTATCATATCTATGACATTGATGGTGATGTTTCTAGAGAAGAAAATAATGATTTATTGATCTGTGAAGAACCGAATAGTTTGGACGAAATCCATATTTTTTGCCTTTGGAACAGTTATGTCAAATAAGTCCCAATTCAGAAATTCTTATGAATAATTTTCAGCCATGTTCACCTATAAATTATTCAGATTAAGGAACATGTTTATGCAAAAAATTTCTAACTACCATCATCATCTTTAGATTTTGGATGTATTTTCTGTGAATTTTTAGTTGGAAATGACCTTTTATTTGCTGGAAATCGTATGGACCAGCAAGATATGCAGTCTAATATAAGTT